>PVJD01011360.1:0-46763 GCA_004026545.1 Mormoops blainvillei | reverse complement strand
AATATTCATGTCTATACAACCACAAAACAATGAACACCATCGAGATATCATTTTCATCATCCCCCCCAATTTTTGTGACCCCTTTATAATCTCACCCTCCTCTCTCCAATTTCATCAATAGGCAGCTGTAGATTAGTTCTCACTCTTTGGAATTTTACATATGTTAATAATACAGCATGTGCTTTTTTCTGGATTCTTCCGTCAGCATAATGATTTCGATGCATCCATAACGTGTATTTTGATAGATCGTCCCTTTCTATTGCTGTATGGCATTTGTGTCTTTGTACAATTTTTAAATTTAAATTAATTTTAGATTTACAGAATAATTGCAAAGACAGTACAATGAGTCAGCATATATGCTTCTCTCCGTTTCCCCTAATGTTAACATTATATACCATGGAGCATTTATCAAAATTAAGACTTTATGTCCTTTGTCCACTTTTAATCATTATTTATATGTTTGGTTTTCTTTTTTTACTATTAAGTTCCTTATATGTTTAGAATATCAAGCCCTTATCAGATATATGGTTTACAAATATTTGCTCCCATTTTATAGGTTGTTGCTTCACTCTTGTGGATTGTTTCCTTAAAGAACATACCAGAACCTGGCTGGTTTAGCTCAGTGGATTGAGCGTCAGCCTGCGAACCAGAGGGTCACCGGTTCGATTTCCCAGTCAGAGCACATGCCTGGGTTGCAGGCCAGGTCCCTGGTGTGGGGCGCGAGAGAGCCAACCACACATTTGATGTTTCTCTCCCTCTCTTTCCCCCTCCCTTCCCCTCTGTCTAAAAATGAAATAAATAAAATCTTTTTAAAAAGAACATACTAGGGCCAACAGGCATATGAAAAGTTGCTCAACGTCACCAATCATCAAGTAAATGCCGATAAAAGCCACACACGAGATATCACCCTGCACCTGCTAGAATGACTATTATCCAAAAAGACACATGACAGCAAGGTTTTGGAGAAACAGGAACTTGCACAGTGTTGGTGGGAATATAAACTGTTATGGCCATTATGGAAACCGCTACAGAGGTTTCTCAAAAATTCAAACTAGAACTACTGTATTATCCCGTCATCCCACTCCTGAGTCTACGTTCAAAGGAAATACATTCAATATCTTGAAAAGATGCCTTCCCCACAATATTCACTGCAGCATTAATGACAACAGCCATAACATGGAAACGATCCGAGTATCTAGGCATTTAGACACTCACACCGACTGACAGACACTTAGACTGACTGACACACACACTTACGTTGGCTCATTCATGTTGTCGCAAATGGCAATGTTTCCTCTTTAAGGCCGAATAGTGTTCCATTTGTGTGTTTAGTTATTTATGTTTGTGTGTGCACACACGTACACACAATGGAATACTAGTCATATTTCAAAAAAAAGAACATCATGCCATATGTGACAACGTGGATGAATCTGGAAGACATTAAGCTAATGAAATAAGCCAGACGCAAAAAGATGCATACTATCTGATCTCACTTACATGTGGAGTTTTAAAAAGTCAAACTCATAAAAGCAGAGAATGCAATGGTGGTTGCCCAGGGCTGGGGCACAGGAGAAATTAAAGATATTGGTCAAAGTATGGAAAGTTTCAGTTATTGATGAGTAAGTTTTTCTGATCTAACAGATGCCATGGTGGATATTGTTAATACTACTGTATTGTAGGCTTGAGATTTTCTGAGAGAGTAGACTTTATGTTATCAACACACACAAAGCGATAGTAGCTATGTGAGGATAGATATGTCCATTAGCTTGATTGTGGTAATCATTTCACAATGTATATTATATTAAAACATCATGATGTATGGATTAAATATACACCATTTTTATTTGTCAATTGTAGCTTGATAAAGCTGGAAAAACGAAGACATTAGCACTGGTATAGAATATTAACTAAACTACAACAAACGAACAAACAGGACAGACGGACAAAGACTCATGGACGCAGACAGCATTATGGTGCTTGCCGGGTGGGAAAGGGGGGTGGCGGGTCATAAAAGGTACAGGGGGTCAAATATGTGGTGACAGAAGATGTGACTTCAGATGGTAAACACATAATGCGGTATACAGATGATGCATCGTAGAGTTGTGCACTTGAAAACTGTAATTTTATTAATCAATGTCACCCCAATAAATTCAATAAAAAAAGGAAAAAATATTAACTAAACTAGTCTTGATTCAGACTTCACAACTTTAATCATTTTGACTCCTTCGTCTCCTCCAATCTGTGCCAGTTTCTCAGTTTTCCTTTGTTTTTCATGATCTTGACACTTTTGAAGAGGACTGGCCAGGTATTTTGTAGGATATCCTTTGAATCAAGTCTCTCTGGTGTTTTCTGAGTGTTGGACCACGGGTATGAGTTTTGGAGACAAATGCCACCGAGGTGAAGTGCCCTTCTCATTACACCACGTGCGGGACACAGTGTGCCCTCATGGCGTTTAGTCCCCAAGGTCTGTGGGGCCTGGAGACCAAGAGGGAGGAATGCTGATGGCAGAGATGACAGGGCGCTTTCTGGGCTCCGCCGGACAGCACAACTTTCTTCACACAGCTGTCCTCACGTGCGGATCCAAGATGGGCAATACATGCCTCGGAAATGGCAGTTGTCCATTCCTCCCAGAGTTCGCACCCTGGGAGATCAGGGAGTTTGTGCTCTTGATACACACACCTGGGATCTGCAGAGCCCCCACCCCAAATCCTGGACCCAAAGACTCTTATGTCGATAGAACGGCAGGTGGGCCGAACAAGGCGGTAACTACAGACCAGTTGTCTCAACCTCACCAAGCCTATGCACAGGAGAACAATCCCCCAGAAACTGTGGGCTTCGGGTGCACAAGGGGGAGGGGCCACCTGAGATGGGGAAGGAAATAGAAAGACAAGCACCCTTATTTTCCTGTCCCCGTCCTGCGGCAGGTTCGAATGAAGAAGCTAGAGGGAAGAAAAGAGTCTGTCCATGGAAGATGCTCTCGCCTGGTTGAACATGGATACCCATGTTCCCTGAGGGCCCAGCCTGCTTCGATTTTCACTGGACACCCATGTTCCCAGACACAGCTCCCAAATGTGGCTCGAACCCTGCCAGAGGTCAGTCTGGCCCCTGCTTACTGCCGTCCCAACCTCTTCCCCCGGGGCTGGACCTGGGACGAGGGCAGCAGCTGGCGAGGTCAGAGCTCATGTTTCCGAGATCAGGAAGGGCCATTCCTGGGGTGCAGTGTTTGGACCATTTGGCCACCTCTGGCTCTCTGAGCTCTTACCTCACCCCTGGTCAGCTTTCACAGGATTTTCCATTCCTCGTCTTAAATAGATACCGGGCAGCTGCTCTTGTCATGTTCTTCTCCGTGTGGCTTAACCCCTTGCCCAGCTTCGTTCTCCTTGTTACTTTGGGCACTGTGAGAAGCAGCAGAGGATGGTGGGTAGGCGCGCAGAGTCGCCCGCACAACCGCCTGGGCTCCGGCCCTGACTCTGCCTCTCGTTAGCTGTGTGACTCTCTGCAAACCATTTAACCTCTCTCTGCTGTCACTTGGGAGGGAGTGGGGAGTAATAATAGTACTGATAGCATGATGTTTATTTTTTATTTATTGACTTGAGAGAGAGAGAGAGAGAGAGGGAAACATCAGTTTGTTCTTCCACATATTTATACACTCATCCATTCGTTCGCTGAGTCTTACGTGTGCCCTGATCAGGGATCAAACCCGCAGCCTTGGTGTATCAGGACGATGCTCTCTAATGACGTTTAAATGAGTTAATTGTAAACAGTCCTTGGAACACTGCCGTGCAAGTGCTCACAGGCCTCTCCAAAATCCCAGCCATGCCCAGGTACAGGGCAGACGGGAGGTCTGATACCACAGGTTAGTGTGTTCAAGGCCCATTGGGCGCTAATCACCAAATGCTGAACACCAGCGTGCACCATGCGAATGGGACAGGGAGTCTCCTCGGGAGTGTACCCATATGAGGGCACATAGGTATTTTGAAAGCCCTGCCTCTCATATCCACTCTCACAAATGATCATGTGAAACTGCAGGCAGCTTGTATCCAATACCCAAGTCATCAATTGTTAGGGCAATAGTTTTTACAGCAAATGACCCAAAAGTGGGCTCCAAACCCTACCTCCCAAGAACACCTTCGGCTGCAAAGCGCATGCTCACCACGGGGGCAAGGTGGGCAGGAGGAGATGGAGAATAAAGGTATTTGGGGACTATGCCACCACAGAGCACTTCCAGCCTCCTAGCTGGGGGTCCGTCATGCCATCCGCTCCAGGACTCCCACACGGCAATGAGCACGGTCGGGCCACAGACACAACGTCAACCCCACTCTTCTGCGGTTGGTATTACAGTTGCCTTGCATTTACTTATGCTTATATTTTGAATCCTACAAGGTCTGAGGGTCATTGTTTTGTATGCCGTTATCCATTTATATTTATACCACATATGTAGCCTTTATTTCATCCTTCATATCTTCCTGTATTTCTAGTGTTTCTCTTAGAGGTTATTCTGCCTAACAAAGTCCTTTTGATTTTTATTTTAGGGCAGGCATGTTGGGAAACATTTTATGAAGACATATTTATTTAACTTTAATATTTTTAAAATCCTCACCCGAGGATATGTGTTTTTTATTGATTTGAGAGAGTGGGGTGGGGGGGAAGAGAGAGAGAGGGAGAGAGAGAGAGAGGGAGAGAGATTGGCTGTTTTCTACAGGGTTGCCTCCTATAAGGTTTGGTCCCCTGACTAGGGATCAAACCTGCAACCTTTTGGTGTACAGGATGACGTTCCAACCAACTGAGCCACCTGGCCAGGGCTAACCTTAATTTTAAAAGATATTTCCACGAAGTATAGAATTCTTGGTCAGAAGTTATTTTCTTTTGTTACTTTAGGAAAGCATTCCATTGGTTTCTGGCTTTAACTATTTTTGTTTAGAAATTGGTCTGTTTTATTGTTGCTCTATTAAACATAATGTCTGTCTTTCTCTGGCTTCCTTCAATATTTTTCTCATTGAATTGGTAGTCCATGCTTTTACTATATGTGCCACAACTGTGGCTTTCTTTGTATTTAATCTTACTTCATTTTCATTGGATCTCTTTATCCTGTTGATTGGTGGTTTCATTAATTTTGGCAAATTCTGAGGCGTATTTTTTTCAAATATTTATTTAAACCCCATTTATCTCTCTTCTACTTTTTAAAATTCTAATTCCAAATGTGTTAGATATTTTCACTGTGTTCGGGTGCCTCAAAAATAAATTTTCAATTATTTATTCTTTGTAACTATTTCCATATAATTGCTATTGGTTCATCTTTTTATTTATTATTCAATCATACAAGCTATTATACTATATATGGAGTTCATAATTTTTGCTATTGTAGTTTTATTCCTACAATTTTAGTTTAGTCTTTCATGCATTTTTCACCTTTGAAAAGTTTTCTTTTCATCTCTTTTTACATTTTTCTCTATTTTAACAAAATAGAGAAAAATTATTGCTGAGAATATCAGCCTACCAGGTTCTGCAACACCTGTAGGTTTTTTTCTGATTTAAAATATAATGTACAGAAAAGTGCCCATTCAAGATGTCAATCATTTCAAAATTTAACCATGAAGTAATATTTGAGCTAATTTAATGGAAAAATGGCATAAGCTGCATTTACATACACACACACACACACAGAGATATATATATTATATATAGATAGAGATATATAGAGATATAGATACATATTTCAAAACACCAGCAAATGATATTTACACAGATATGGCTAAGAAATAAACTATGGCATGTGAGCAAATACCGAGACCTTCCCAGTGTTCAGAAAAATCATACAAACAGGATATCAGAATGGGTTCATTCAAGAGATCACTGTTTCTCCAAATTGATGGTTTAAAAAAAAACCACAATGAGATCATCTCAGGCAGAGAGAAAAAGACCTGCTGACACGTCCCTGGAGGTGATCCCACCTGCCTTTCTGCAGGGAGGTGACGCTGACTGTGTGCGGGAAGGTTGTTCCCATCGCAAACAAACACCCCTGTGTGTTCGAGCCAGGACCATGACCCCCCTTCCCTGTCCCCACGTACGCCCTGCCATGTGTCTGTGTCCAAACTTCATTATCAGTAGCCAAATATTGACAAGCAGACCCAACCATGACGGTGTAGGAAAGAAACCCTTTTAAAAATATCCCTGGCCCCAGTTTCACATGGCTTGGCTTCTAAAAGTGTGAGTCGCATAACATGTCCTTAGCAGCTGCCTGAGCCTGGAGCCAGAAAATGCTTCTAGGAATGGGCAAATGGGATGAGGAGCGAAGCAGAGAGGACACGGTGTCTACTCTGGGGACAGTCCCCTTCCTAAGGCCGAGCCCTTCTGTTCATGAGAATTTCCTCATGCTTCCTTCTTTTCTCAGCTCTTAGTTTGCTCCTTATAGAATTCCATATTTCGTGACTTATTTTAAATCTCTGATTAGCAGAGTGTTTTTGTACACCTTCCTCAGGGATCCGCTTAATCCGTTTCAAAGCCTGGTGACTACCGTGCGTGTCGACAGGGAAACAGGTGGTAACACTGAGCACATATTGAGTCATATTTTGTTCTGTCTCCATAGCAACAGGATAGAAAGAGGCCTATTTGGATACATGGGTTCCAACAAGGCAATAAAATGCTCCTTCCTTCTTTCCAATTGTCCCCAGCCTAATTTCTCCCGTTTTCCTCTAAAAAAAAAAAAAAGTAAACAAGTGGGCAGCGCAGGTACAAATAAAAACTATTTACTACACAAATAATATCATGTGGACTCTGTGAAGACGTCTAAAGATCAGGTACCTCTTCTTGTCTTCCTGTCACATGGCGGTGTATTGGGCTGTTGGGACTGATTATTGGCTCCCCCTTGCTTGTCAGAGTATTTTTGCCCCATTGAATGTCTAACCACGTGACTTGCTTTCGGCAATGGAATGTGAGCAGCGGCGATGGATGCCACACGTGGGCCCAAGTGTCATCGCACGCTTCTGTGGCCGCTTTTGTTCCTTCTGTCACCAGAACGGCACACCCTTCCCTGTGGTTCCCAAAATAAAGAAGGCATGTGGAGAACTGTACTTGGCCCCCATGAGACAGACACACAGCCGCTGTTTACGCGAATGAAGAAATAAGGTTTGTAATTATGAATCCATGAGACTCACCGGTCATTTCTAACTGCGCTAATAACTTAGTGGAAAATAATGAGTAAAGACACTTGCAGCCAGACATGAAACTAAGGTGTTCATATCAGGTCCAGACAATAGGAAGTTACAGCCTTGCCCGGTGTGGCTCGGTTGGTTGGAGTGTCATCCCATGCACCAAAGAGTTGCAGGTTCAATCCCTGGTCGGGGCACATGCCTAGGTTGTGGGTTTGATCCCTGGTGGGGTTGTGTACAGGAGGCAATCAATCAATGTGTCGCTGTCTCATCAATGTTTGTCTCTCTCACCTTCCCTCTCTCTCTAAAATCAATAAACATTAAAAAAATTTTTTAAGTTACGAAGTTGTTATTAATGCCTAAAAAATGGAGTGACCCATGTTTTTATTGATAGAACACTTGCTAAAACGTGTGCATGGTAACTTGGAACAAGCACATGGATTTAAGCAAAGAGAGAGGGCAGTGAAGGTACCCAGCGCGGCTTAACTGTTGCTGGCTACTCTGGAAAAGGTATGATAAGAAAGGGGTAATTTCATGGAGTTATGTGGGGATTTGACGGCAAGGTTGAGAGGCAGAGTCGTTCATCCTCTCCAGCAATGAAAGATGAACTTGAGAAACAAAACTCGACGTGGTAGCAAAAACTGCATCAGGAGCTTGGCCTCACAAACTTTGTTCCAACCTTTGCATTGACTAGAGGGATATCCAGTCACCAATTTCATTTGTATAAAATATCCGAGGGACTGAAAAAGACTAACAATGTAATTCTCTCTCAGAAGCCTGACCACTTCTGGGTACATCAGTTTATCTCGGATTACTTTGCGCTGCAAGGGGAGAGTGGCTTAGGGTCTGGGGGTAGCCACTGGTTCGTTGGAGTTATACTGAATGAAAGCAAACGAAGCTTGAGAACCGCGCTGTCAGAGAGCCACTGGCCTATGTGAAAGTAGCCTGTGGCTGCTTGAGCCTTAAAATGACCTTTGGGATCCCCATTCAACACTCTTGGAGAATGGACTTCCACCCACGGTAACCCCTGTGCTCGACCTTGGCCTTGGACATCTTCCTCACCTTGTTAGGACTCCATCCCCTCGGTCTGGACCAGCACAACTGAAGTCCCCTCCCCCAGATCCAAAGGGATGCCCGCCTTCCCTTTTGCAGCCCTTCGCCCCCACTTCTACGCTCCAAGGAGGGGGTCCACACGCTCAGGATAACCCAGCCATGCCCACGGTCCAGCGTGAATTCTGAAAAATCCCATGCCCCACTTCAGGTCTCCAAATACTCTCCCAAACTCCTGCTACCAATTTTCTTCCTCAAGAATTAAAAAAAATTTTTTTAACAAATAGAAGCCTCGACACCAGGTTCTGGAAGGGTTTCCGATGAAACATCTTGTTTTTAATTAAAGAGCGCTCGACAGCCGATCTCTCTTGGAAGCTCTGGGAATCAGAGGGTTAAAATGAGGGCTGCGTGCATGAGAATTCCAAATCTAAGGAGCAAAATAAACTGATGAACCAAACAGAAACAGAGGCATGGATACATGGAAGAGGCTGACAGCTGCCTGAGGGGAGGAGCTTGAGGGACTGGATGAAACAAGGTGAAGGGATTAGCTAAAGAACATAGATACATAACACATAGACACAGGCAACAGCAGTGAGGGGATGGCCAGAGGGAAGGGGGGCTGGGTGGAGGTGGGCGAAGGAGGGGAATGGGGACAGAAAGGGACTTTGCTTGGGGCGATGGGTGCACGATGTCCTGGGAAGAAGATGTTTTATTGAGTTGTGCACTTGAAATCTGCATGGCTTGGTAGACCAGTGCTACCCAATAAAGTCAACTAAAAAGTCCAAATAATGCATGGGGCCTCCCCGGGCTCAAGGAGAGGACATGCAACACCCTCACCTCAAATGCAGGTTGCTCAAAGCTCCTCCTTCCCGGTGACGACAGTGCGACAAACACCACCTCCACCAGACCATCGAAGTCAACATCCACAGTGGCAAACCACGTTGATGGCGTTTAACCTTGATATGATGTGACAGAAATGGCCCTTTGCCTCTGTGGTCCTTTCTCCCCAAAAACCAATAACCCATCTGACCACGAGGAAAGCAACAGGCAGGTTTCAAGAGAGGGACATTCGACAAAATGCCTGACCAACTCTACAAAAGTGTGGCAGTCATCAAATACTGAGATGTCATCCTAGCCTAAGAGACAGGCCCACTGCCTGCACCGTGGTGTCCTGGACGGAGTAGTGGGCAGAAAAAAAGACACTTGGACAAAACTAAGGAAATCTCAATAAACTTTAGCTCATAGTCATGTATCAGTGTGGGTCCATTACTTGTGACAAAGGTGCCATCCTACGTTAATATGTCAATAATAGGAAAGACAGGGTGTGTGGTATGTGCGAAGCCTGTGCTATCATTGACATTTTTCTTTAAATCTAAAGCAAATAAATAGTCACTTTCTCTCTTCTCCTTTTCAGTGAGTCACGCAGGCCCATCACCTTAATGGGAGGTGCTCCTGGACACCCTTTGTGCATGGGGGGAACGCCCTCTTCACACCCCACAGTAAGGAGGTCAAGGCAGGAGGAAGACCCCACAGTGCACCACAGGGAGTGGGCAGGCGTCAGGAAGCCCCATCCCAGCCCAGGGTCACACCCACCTGTCTCCTATATATACAAATTGTCCATCGAAGACTTCCAGAATCATAATTTCATACATAATATAATGCAGTACTAATACATAGAAACTAATGTACTATTGCATGTGAATTAAGGTTGACATTCAATATTATTTTTGTTTCAGGTGTACAGCATCACGGTTAGACATTTCCATAATTTATAAAGTGATCAGATGGAACCGCATCAAATAAATATTTTCTTTGCACAGCAAAGAAAACCATCAACAAAACAAAAAGGCAACCTACTGAATGGGAGAAGATGTTTGCCGATGATACATCTGATAAGGGGCTCATAGCCACACAATTTTTTTTTTTTAAATCAAGGGACACCAATTTCAAAGTGTCTGTGTGCCGGCCTGACACCAGCAGCAAGTTGCCAGGCGGTGACTCTGGGAATTGGCAATAGACATAATAAGTCGATCAAGATGCTGACTCATGGTCTGATAGCTGGACTTCCTTAGGCCTGACTGGCCTGCGAACCCCCCAGGGCAGTGAACAGGTGCCCAGCCTGCAGGATGGCCTCCTGATGCTACAAAAGTATGTGTTTACTCAGCCAGGATGGCCTTGGGGACCAATTCTTAAGAACAACAATTGAGAACATTGCGGATTCAATGCAATCAATTTCAGGCGCACTGCCTTGGGCTGGGATGAGTCACGCGCTCCACCCTGGGCACCTCCTCTTTGCCTGCTTAGCGAAGACGTCTGCACGGCAGCAGACCTGGATTTTGCCGAAGAGCCTTAACTCTCAGGGCTTCCAACATTCAGTCCTCCTGCAGTTTCATCCCCACGGGCCTTACACCAGCCTTCATGAAAGGGCACCTGTCTCACGGCCCACATCATTTTTCTTCTTCTTTTTTTTAGATTTGTTGAAGGCATGGTTTTCTTTCTTTTTAATAAAGAAATTCCAATTACAGTTGATATTCAGTATTATAATAGCTTCAGGTGGACAGCATAGTGGTTAGACATTTATATAACTTAAGAAGTGATCAAATGGGGTTACATCAAACTAAAGTATTTTTGAAGCAGCAAAGAAATCCATCAGCAAAACAAAAAGGCGACCTACCGAATGGGAGAAGACATTTGCCAATGAGAAATCCAATAAGAGGTTGATATCCAATATTTATAAGGAACTCATTCAAGTTAATTCCAAAAGACAAACAGGCATACAATCTGATTTAAAAGTGGGCAGAGGACCTGGATAGACATTTCCCCACATCGTCTGTCATAGATTGTCAAGATGAGTTACTTTAGTCTGTATCTAAGGCGATGGCCCCACACTGACTCTAACACCTACTGTTGTACTTCATGTGTGAGTGGGAATGTGAGGGACGACTGAGGGAACTGGTTTGAAGTCACTCTTAGGACTCATGAAAAATATCCTGTTGATAAACATGAGCTCAAAAAGAGAAGCGGTGGGGCAGAGAAAGGAGACAAATGAAGAGGCACCGTCATCTGCTCCTTGCTCCCCATGAGTCAAAGAGGGTCACAGCTATAGCCCAGGGTGATGTTACATGCCCACACCAAACCCTCCTCTCCCCTTGCATCCCCCAAACCCTCAACCAACCCCCTCCAGCTTCCATCTCTGATTCTCTGGGCTTGCTCATCTTGATTCCTGTTCACGTGAGATGTCTCCATGGTTTGCCCCAGGCACAGGGCGGTGGGGGTACAGCTCGAGGATACATACGGGGCGTCTTGCTTGGTCTACACATATAGCAGTGGCTGGCTAGGGGCAAGGGCCACCCAGGAGGGAGAGGCAGGGCCAGCGTCCCCGTGTCTCTGCACCCAAAGCCATGGTTTTCCTACGTCTCCAGCCCCACACCACACACCTTCCTCCAGCCTTCCATGCAGATCAGGAGGAGGATCAGTCCCAAGAAAGTCCTCCAGTCCTTGAGGAATTGTCACACTTCAGAAGGTCACGTCCTGTCCAGAGCTGCCTCATCCCACAACAGGGCTGGACTCTCATCCCCAAGACAAGGTTGATGACCACGTTTTGGTATAGATTCGATGAGCTCAGAAGCCCTGTCTTGAGTGTCACATTCAGGAAGGGACAGCAGAGGACGAAAAGGAGGAGTAGGGCTGACAGGAAGCGGAGCTCAGATTCACTCAGATTCCTGACCTTGGCTTCCTTTCTCAGTTCTTCTCTTCAATTAAGTTTCCTTCCTCACTCCAACCACTCTTAAAGTCCCATTTATTAAATTTCAGTAACTTACCATTCATTTCAAAACAAAGTTCACAAAACAGCAGGGCTTAAAAACGTGTGTTAGAGCCCTAGCCGGCATGGTTCAGTGGCTTGGGCATCGTCCCACAAAGCAAAAGTTTGCCAGTTCGATTCCTGCTCAGGGCTCATACCTGGGTTTCTGGCCAGGTCCTCAGTTGGGTGTCTGCAAGAGGTAACTGACTGATGTCTCTCTCCCTCTTTTATCTCCTTCCCTTACTCTCTTTTTAAAATAAACAAAATCTTTTAAAAAGGTGTATCACGTTGACACCTAAAGGTGGCGTGTGGACACCCGTGAGCTCAGAGAAGAAGTGCCAGCAGAAAAGGTGGCACTAAGCCAGTTGCGGGGGAGAAGAGCCGTCAGTTCAGCAAGCTCAGACGACAGCTTTGCACCAAGATGCCTAGACTGGGGAGACTGCAGGTTGCCTTTCCCCACAAGGCAATGTGCAGGCTGTCTTCCCCCAGCTCTGTGTGCACAGGGATGGGCTCGAAACCTCAGGCCCCTCAAAGGTTAACTTTCATTTCTTTTTCAAACAGAAGTATGTATCATACAGGGTGGGACAAAAGTAAGTTTACAGTTGTGAGCATGGGAAACTAGTTTATTCTTGTATTATCTATCTATCTATCTATCTATCATCTATCTATCTATCTATCTATCTATCTATCTATCTATCATCTATCATTGTATTCTTTTCCATACAAACAACTGTAAATACACTTTGGCCCCATTCTGTATTCAGTAAATACATGAGTCTTAAATATGCAGCTTAGTGGAGTTTTATCCAGATGTACACCCATGCAATCAGCCACCTCGACCAAAATACGGAGCATTTCCAAAGCCTTGGATGGTTCCCGTACGTGTCTAGCTGGTGGCCTTCTGGACCGAAACATTATTCTGATGTATATCACCGCAGATTTATTTGGAATGGTTTTGAACTTCTCATAAATGGAATCATAGACTAGGTGGTCATTTTTAGTCAACTTGATTTCCACTCTGTGCCCACCACCCAAGGTCGAATCGTCTTCTGTAACCAACACAATGCAACATATGGAACGTGTATCACAGAAATGTACACTTGAAACCTGTATAATCTTATTTGCCAACGTCATCCCAATCAATTTAAATTAAAAATAAAGGCCTAAACTGTTAAAAAAAAAACATTAGTTCAGTGAAGTAAATCTTTTTATTATAGGATTCTAGAGTTTTCCTTTTCTTTGCTGTGCCGTATTCCAATGTGTGAGCATGTCACGATTTACTACCCTATGACACTGATGATAGGCATAAGGTGGCTCCCAATTTTTGGCTATTAATAAGGAAGCTGCTACGATACTGTTATAAATATTGTTTGGCAGACATAAGAAATCATTTCCCTTCAGTATATACTCATGATGGAATTGGTTGTGTCATAGGATACATGCATATTGAATTTTACTAGATACAACCAAACATATTTTCAAAGTGTTGGTACCACTTTTTATTCCCACTTGCATAGATTTATTTTCTCCATAATTGGCACTGTTGGTCCTTTTAATTTCAGGTATTCGAGTGGGAGTGGATCTCTATATTTTCATTTATATCTCCCTGAATGCTTAATACCTTTTCATATGTTTCTTGGCTACTTCAATATCATCTTTTTAAGGTGCCTGATCAAACCCTTTACACATTTTAAATGTGGTTGTCTAAGTTTTCTTATTGAAGAAAAATTATTTCTTATTTTCTTATTGAAGTTTTAAAAAAATAAATTTTGGCTATAAGTGATTTGGGGATATAAAGTTCTTAATTTTAATGTGAAGTCCAAATTGTTAATCTTTTCAATAATAATTTGTGTTAATATTGTTAATAAATATTTACCTATCCAATGTCATAAAGATATTTTTCTAGTCTTCAGTCTTCCTGAAAGTTTAATTGTTTTGGTTTTCACATTTAGGCCCCTAATGAATTTCAAATTATTTGTTGTAATAGTGTAAGTTGAAGGAGCAAATACACATGTTTCTTGCCTGTTACGGGTTGACGTTTACTGAAAGACTTCAGTACTTCATTTCTATTCACTTGCTAGACAAAGATTCTTGAAGTTAGAAGCAGGCCAGCACCTTTATTTAGAACAGCCAAGATCTGGAAACAGCCTGAGTGCTCATCAGTAGACAAGGGTTTGAAGAAGCTGTGGTACATTTATACAATGGAATGCTATGTGACCATAAAAAAAAATCTTACCTTTTATGACAGCATGCATGGGCCTGAAGGTTATTAGGCTAAGTGAAACTTCCAGTCACAGAAAGACAAACAACATGACCTCACTTATTTGTGGAATCTAATGAACAAGTTAAAGGGACAAACACAATAGAACCAGAGGCGTGGACACATGGAACAGACTGACAGCTGTCAGAGGGGAGGGAGGTGGGGGGACTGGATGAAAGAAGGTGAAGGATTAGCCAGAGAACATCTATGCATGACGCACGGACACAGACGACAGTGTGGGGACGGCCAGAGGGCAGGAGGAGGCGAGGGCTGGGTGGAGGTAGGCAAAGTGGGAGGAATGGGGACATCAGTATAGTGTCAACAATAAAAATAAAGAAATAAGGCTAAACATAAACCCAAAACTTTCCCTCCAGCAACTCCACCAAGTTCTCAGTGTAAACCTCTCAGAAAGGCCCGCCCCCAGCCCTGTTCGGAAAAAGACATGCGCCCCGGGGGTGCCATACACCCAGCACCTTCTCTCTAGGGTGGCTGCTCTCTATGGGCAGGGACTTCACCAGGGCACAGTTGTGACACCGTATCCTTCCAGGGAGAAAGGAACTATTCTCTACTCCTCCCCTCTGCAGCCTTTCTATCTCATCTAAGGAAAAAATAGAACAGAATGAAAAGAATAGTCGACAAGGGCTTCCCAGGAAAATGTTCATATGCTGTAGCCATAGAAAGGGGTGGGAATCAGAGTTGGGGGGGCTTTACTGTTAGCTGTGGAACATAAAGTCTTCATGAAGGCCTCGTACCCCCAGGCACATGCAAACTAAACTCCCTATATTTACTTGGAAGGCTGCAGAACACCCTTCCCCTCAGGCCCTGTGACCACACCAAGGCAGCCTTGGACACAAACAGCTGCAAGAGACAAACTAGTTCTAGGCGGTAGGGCAGAGGGAATGCTAAGCTAAAAGAACAGTCAAAATCAAGGTCACTAATGGAATTTGAAGCCTCTGGTGCCTATAGATACAACAAACATTAAGCAAAACACAACTCCTGGCCAAATTAATACCAACCTTCACACTAAATTCCTAGGTATTTCTGTTCCTGGTAGATAATGTAACATGCTTAGCTTTCAATGAAAAAAAAAATCCATGTCAACAGATAAGGAGAACCAGACCGCACAGTATAGTCATCAGAACCAGACATGACACAGATGCTGGACCCGTCCGCCAAGGGATTTAAAACACTTATGATTAATGTGAAAAGGACTCTGATGGAAACATTACACAACAAGCAAGAGGAGATGGGCTGTGGACACAGAGATAGGAAAACTCTCAGAAATGAATCAAAAGAAATCCTGGAAACAGAAAACACATAACAGAGGTGAAGACTGTCTCTGACAGGCTGTGACAGGGCTGAGGAAGGAGTCAGTGAATCCAAAGGTGAGTCAATAGAAACCTTCCTGCTGAAAAAGAAAAATAACGACGGTGGCAACAACAGGGAAAAAAAAATAGAGTATTCAAAAACTATATGAGGGCATCAAAAAGATACAAATGTACTAGGCCCTGGATGGTTGTGGCTCAGTTGGCTGGGCATCATCGCACTGAGCGAAAGGTCGCCAGTTCGATTCCCAGTCGGGGCACATGCCTGGGTTGTAGGTTCAGTCCCTGGTTCAGGGTGCATGTGAGAGGCAACTGATCGATGTTTCTCTGTCCCTTCCCTTCTCCCTCCCTTCCCCCCTCTCTAAAAATAAATAAAGAAAATCTTTTTAAAAAGATATACTCATAATGGGAATACCAGAAGTATAAGGAAAACAGAGAGAATAAATATTTAAAATTTAAAAACTGGCCTATAAAAGAATACAGTTAAGCTAAAAAAAAACAAACCCTACCTATAAATTTCCCTCTAAAAGGAAAAGAAAAGAATTAAAATCTAAAATAACCAATATGGTTCTTTGAAGACCTCCGGTTAAGGTATTGAATTAAAAAGACAAGAGACAGACGAAGGGTATCAAATAAAACAGAGGAGACCACTACCAAATCCTACAGACACTAAAGGTATAGTAAGGTCACACTATGAAGAGCTCATGCCCACAGGTTGGATAGCTTAGATAAAATGGATGACTTACTTGAAAGACATAATGATGAAAACTCAGTCAAGGAGAAATACATAATCAGAGTAGTCCTCTATCTATCAAATAAATGGACCTGATAATTAAAACCTTCCAAAAATAAAGCATCAGGACCAGGTGGTTTTAGTGGTGAATTCTAACAAACATTTAAGGGAGAAATGATACCAATTTTTACAATATTTTCCCCAAAATAGAAGTTCATTTTATGAAGTCAATACTTCAATAATTTCAAAACCAGTCATTGCAAGAAAAAAAAAAACACCTAAAGACCAATATCTGTCATGAACATAGACACAAGTATCCTCAACAAAATATATCTAATAATATATTTAAAAAGGTTTTTTTAGCACAACCAGAATACAGTAAATTTGGGAAGGCAAGACTAGTTCAACGTTTATCAATCAATCATTGCAATTCATCACTTTAACAGACTGAATAAGAAAAAAAATCATATGGTCATATCAGTAGGAGAATTAAAAGTATTTGCCAATATTCAATAGCTAGTCATAATAAAAACTAAAAAACTAGGAAGAGATGAAGAATTTCTTAACCTAAAAATGCATATATATGGAAAACTCTACATCTAAAATCTATATCTAAATCTAACATCATAATGGTAAAAGACTGAATTCTTTCCTTTTATGATCCGGAACAAAGCAAGTATGTCCTCTCTTGTTCACTCTTGTTCAGCATTGTACAGCATGTCCTAGCTAGTGTAATAAGACAAAAAAAAATGGCATGTAGACAAAAAAAGGGAAGAAATAAAAATGTCTTTCTCTACCAATCACATGATTGTCTATGTAGAAATTCTCAAAGAATTTACAAGAACCCTCCTGGAACTAATAAGCACTCAAAAAATTTTGAAAGATACAGTTTCTTTCCAATCACTAAAAAATTAACTATTGGAACTTTAAATTTAAAAATAACACTATTGACAATGTTACCTAACAATGAAATGCTTAAGTAAAAATATATAGAAAGGAACTCTATGTATAAGAGTGATGAAAAAAATCAATTAAATCTAACTAATGGAGGCATGTTATTCCCTATGTATGGTTTGGAAGGTGCAGTAATTAACACTAAAGTTAAGTGTCAATTTTTCCCAACTTGACCTACAGGCTCAATGAAATCCCAGTCAAAATCCCAGGAAGCTATTTTGTAGATATCAACAAACTGATGCTAAAATTCCTATAAAAACACAAGAAACTAGAATATCCAACACAAAACTGAAAAAGAAGAACAACATTGGAGGACTCACAGTGCCAGATTCGAAACTTAGTATTAAGCTACAGTAATCAAGACAGTGTTATATTGGGGGGGGGAAAAGGCATAAATCTATGAAACAGAAAAGAGAACCACGCAGATGTAGTCGGCTGATTTTTAACAAAAGCACAAAGGTAGTCCAATGGACAAATGGATGGTTTTTCAAGGTATGGTACTAGGACGGTTGGACATCCATTTGCTAAAAGAGGAACCTAGACAGAAGCAGTACGCTTTACACAAAAAGTCACCAAAAATGGATCACAGACCTGCTGCAAAACCATAAACATTCTAGAATGTTACACAGAAAAAAAATCTCTGTGGTTTAGTTTGGTAATGCGTTTCTAAATACGACAGCAAAGGCATGCTTTATGAAATAAAAAAATTGATAAATTTGACTATATTAAAATTAAAAACTGCTTTGTGAAAAACAATTGCAAAGAGAATGAAAAGTCAAGTCACGTATTAGTAAAAAATCTGCAAAACACACATAGGATAAGGCAACTATATCCAACATATGCAAAAAATCGCTTCACATGAACAAGAAGAAAAGAAATAACCCAACTGAAAAAATAGGCAAAAGATTAAACAGGTATGTCATCAAAGAAGACAGTCAGATGTGCAATGAACATATGAAAAGATACTCAGTGTCATTTGTCCTTAGAGAAATACAAATTAAAACAATGAGATACTATTACATCTATTGCAATGGCTGAATTCCAAAAACTAACAAGCCATCCGTGGGTGAAGATTCAGAGCAACGGGAGCTTTCATTCATTGTTTTCAGGCAAGCAAAATGGCACAGCCACGTCGGAAGACAGTTCGACAGGGTCTCGCAGGGGCAGTGATGGCATTACCATACAATCCAGCAATCCCACTCCTAGATATTTGACCGCCTTATTTGAAAACTCACATTCACACAGACCCTGTATGTGACATTTACATAAGCTGTTCTCAAAATCAATAAAAAGTGGAAACAACCAAGAAGACTTTTAACAGGTGAATGCAGGCTTTCTGTCAAGGTGGCGGAGTAGGTAAACGCTGTGCCTGCCTCCTCCACAACCACATCGAAATGACAACTAAATTATAGAGCAACCACCCTTGAAAACCACGTGAAGACAGCTGAACAGAACTCCTGGAACTGAGGGCATAAAGAAGAATCCACGCTGAGATGGGTAGGAGGGGCCAAGGCACAAAATGGGCTGGTCCCTCATTCCCACGTGGCTGTGGATGAGCCGAATAAACTAACAAGCAAAATACAGACTCAGAGAGCAGGCTGACGGCTGTCGGGGTGGGGGTGGAAGGGCTGAGCAAAAAAGTAAAAACAGAGAAAAAAAACTCATGGATACAGGGATCTGGGGAGGGAGAGGAGGGTGAAGGGGGCTAAATGGTGATAGATGAAGACTTTACTTGGGGTGGCGAACACACACTACAGCGCACTGATGATGTGTTGTAGAATCGTGCACCTGAAACCTGTATCATTTTGTTAACGAGTGTTACCCCAATATAGTCAATAAAAAGGAGGGAACAATAATTGGCAGGGACATCTCGGCTAAGGAGGTCCCCCATGAGGAGGAAGGGGTCCCAGCCTTTCTGGGAAGAGGAGTCCCCACATCTGGCTGTGAAAATCAATGTGGACCCCAACGGGGGGAGATGGGGGCTCCTTGAAACCCAGGCCTCCTCTTAAAGGGCCTGCTCACAGATTCACTCACAAACTCTCACCCTAAGCTCCAGGGAAGGGATAACAGTTCGAAAAGCCTCATTGACTGGCGTCAGGGTGAGAGCTGCGGGGTGGGGGGAATTCTCTCAGGGATGAAAGGGTCGGCAGGTGCCATTGTCCCTTTGTTGAGCCCTCCCCCAACAAAGCCAGCAGGCACGGTCAGGCGCCAAGTCCACCTACAACCAAGGCTACTCTACCCCAGCACGGCTATCATTTGGAGTCAAAGGGCAGGTAAAGAGCTTCCCAGACAAGAAAAAGCTAACGCAGGTCGTCACCAGCAAACCAATATTACAGGAAGTGTTAAAGGAACTTCTTTAAGAAGGATAAAAAGAGATAAGAATATGAATAATAAAATGGTAATCACTACAGACCTATCAATCCTGATGTTAAATGTAAATCAGTTAAACATTCTAATCGAAAGACATAGTGTGGCTGAATGGAGAAGAAGAGAGGAGCCATATACACACTGTCTCCGAGGGACACCCTTCGGGGGGAAGGACACACACAGGCTGAAGTAAGGGGTGGAAGAAGTTCAGGCCCCTGGAAATGAAAAATCCGCTGAGGTGGCAATACTTAGCATGAGACCAAGGCTGTAACAAGAGCCGAAGAGGGACATTTCATATACAATAGCCAATGTGTGGAAGCAACCTCAGTACCCAATAACAGACAATTGGAGATATACAATGGAATATTACTCAGCCATAAAAAAAGAATACAATTTCCCCACTCGCAGCAACACGGATGGAGTGAGAGGAAATTAAGCGAAGTGAAATAAGCAAAGACAAATATCATATGATTCCACGTACACGTGAAGTCTAAAATGCCAAAATGAGCAATCGAAAGAGAAGCAGACACATGGATACAGAGATCCAACAGATGGTTGCCAGGTGGGATGGAGATTAGGAGTCTGGGTGAAAACGATGAGCAGATCAAGAAGTACAAATGGGTGGTTACAGAACAGTCACGGGATGTAAAGTACAGTATAGGGAATACAGTCAATAATACTGTAATCACCACGTATGGTGCCGGGTGGGCACTAGACTTATAGGTGGGGGGAATCACTTCGTAAGTTACATAAATGTCTAACCACTGTACTGTGCACCTGAAACCAATATGATGTCGAATGTCAAGTGTAATTAAAAATAAATCAATAAATCAATAGGTAAATGCATAATGGAATACTTCCAATGATAAGAAGAAATGAGCTATCGAGCCCTACGAAAACATGGGGGGAATCATCAAAGTCTGTTGCCAAGTGAAAGAAGCCAGTCTGCAAAGGTGACGGCCTGTATAACGCCATTTCTATCCCGTTCTGGAAAAGGCAGAAGTACTGAGACCGAAAACAGATCAGGGGGGGCCAGAGAGATTCAGGGCGCCGACAGTTAGAACATGTGGAGCACAGGGAACATTTAGGGCAGCGACAACCGTATTCTCTCCGAGACAATAACAGTGGGTACCTGTCGCTTGGCATTTATCTAGACCCATAGAGCTGGAACGCGCAACCTTCCCGACACCCCACGTTCCCGGGTAGAGCCAGTACGTGCGGGAAAGCCCCTGTCCCCCGTGATCACGTGTGTGACTGCAGGAAGCTTACCCCCCAAACAGAGGCGGAGGGGTCAGGCTCACATGCCCACGACCTCTACCCCAAACCCTCCCACTGAGATGCCGGCCTGCACCTCCCCGCTAGGAACTTGCACGGATTCCCTAGAGGCTCAGGTGAACACTGTACAGGTGCCTGGCGGACAGAGCCACGGGGATTCGAGGGTTAACCGAGGAGCAAGGGCCCACAGGAAGCAGTGATGAGATTTCCCTCCCTCAGGCCTCTAATTACATTATTTGAGGCGTCAGTTGTTCTTTTATTCCATATCATAATTCCCGGAAGATCAGCGTATTTTAAACTTATTTGACGTCTGAGTTTGAGACAATCACAGCCCATTCCAAATCCTAGCCCCCCGGTTCCCTGAATAGGACGCACGCAAGGCTTGCGCAATTCTGGTGAAGTGTTTACCTCGGCAGCAATAAGTGGGAAATGGTTTATTAATAATCGTGACGCCAGTAAGAGCGAGGCAGGGGAGGGGGAGGTAGGAGGTGAGGACAATGCACAGCCGCCTCCCCTGTTCTGCACAAACACCACCCACCCCCACCAAGAGCCCAGCGGTTGAGCAGGGGCAGAGCAGACCCTGCAGTGCAGAAGGAGACTGCGCAAGCTCCCAGAAGACCCCTCCCAACCCGAGAGCCCCAGACCCCCTCCCGCCCCCTCTGCCGCTGCAGACACAAGTTTATCAAGAGCTTTGTACTCGGAATCACAGCCTTCTACTCATGGGCCTGAAATCAACTTTAGCTCAAGAGTCCCAATTTTAGACATTCGAGCTTTTTACTACACTGAAGAAGGTAGCAGATGTTAAAAAAAAAATTGGCCTTCCAGTAGGCTAATCACCTTTGCCATTAAAAAAGACAAAAAAGGAACACCTGCCCAAGTATGACGATGGCTGACCAAAGCTACACGGACTGTGACCTGTCATTGGATACTCAGTAGCATGTCTTCAGGACCCTGAACCAGGCCTGAGAGAGGCATGCTTCTGGGCTTGGGCGAGGCAACATGGAAAAAAGGGCTTCACTGATCACAGTTGACATAGCTGAGGGTAGGGCCTCCTAAGGCTCTGCTTTTAAATTTTTTCTCCTTTTGAGTTGTTCTTGAAGTCACCCTTGGCTCTATGAAGTTCTTCACTCACCTGTTGTCGAATTCCATCTGCCTTTTAATTCCACATCTTAAACCACAGGTGATCGATCGATCAGGTCTTCTCCATTCAGCCAACCTGAATCGCAGACCCCCAATATTCCATCCCCAAGGTCCACACCCACAGTTGCATGTGGAGAGGGAGCAGATGGGCAGAAAGGTAATTTATTTGGAGCCCCTAAAGGCTGTCTTCATAGTAATAGAGTCGAAAATGGCTGATGAGTGGCTGTCAGCCCAAAGGCAAGAGTGGCGGGTTAGAAGGGTAGGCAGAGCATCCCCCTAAGACTCCCACCCCTGCTTCTGCTGTGACCCTAAAGGAAACAAGCACAATGAAGAACTTGCCAGGCATCAAAGGAGAGGGCAAGGCCGGAAGCCCCCTCCTCTCAACGGGAGGGCTCACGGCTAGCCCCTCCCTCTCGCACGCCCTCCTTCCCAGCTGTCTGTCCACACATTTGTTCTCAGAAACAAAGCGCTCACAGACACAGACCCGCACACCAGAGTTCCCAAGAATACCCCCAATCTCAAATATTCTGCTCATCAAATAGTGGGGATATTACTTCGAATGCCACCCTCCCTGTCAGCGGCAACAAAATGTTGGATCTGGGAGATATTGGAAGAAGGGTCGTGGTTGTCGGTGGTTCAGAAATCTCGCTGGAGCTACCTGAAGCTTTTGTGACTTATTCATTCAGACTTTGCTGAGACCCCTCGCTCTTTCACACGCCTCATTCACATTGTCCAGCACCGGCTTTAATTGATTTGCTCTCTGCATCCAGGGGGACCCAAGGTTTTTTGTTTTGTTTTTTTTTAAAACTTTCATCCTGCATAGGAACCAGAGATCCCTTTAGACATCGCTGGAGCCCATCGGCAAATTAAGGCAACTAAAGTGGAGGCGATTTGTGTCGGGACAGTGACAGAATATAAAATAGATGGTTGGTGCTCTTGAGTCAGGCAGAAGAATAGGCTAGCGGATTAGAATAGAGAAACAGCACAGCCATCCTCTCCCCACCCCCCACCCCCTCCCCCCACAATTTGCCTTCCCTGTGAAAGAGGAAAAGAATACAGGCACAAAGAGGACCCCTTGGTATACAAAAGGCTGGTGTGGAAACCAGTGATGCACAAAGGGGGCCCCACTTGTTCCCTTTCCACACAATGTACCCCACGCTCCCAGCAGCTGGGTCTCACACACCACCTCTCCACGCATAGACCCGGGACAGCACCTTCTTTGAAGTTCCCTAATTTCAAGCATTCTGCACGACGTTTATTCACGTGGGGTGTCTTCTGAATTCCACACCATCACTTTCCCTAGGACCAGAGTGTGAAACAAAGCCCAGTACAGAAATAGGGGACATTTCTGAAGTGGAAGCAAGGTTTCCAAACCGGCAGCCATGCTGTTCTACTTCTGGCACTGTTTCAGCCCTCTGAACCACTAGCAGATGACTGGTGTAATTCAAATATCCTTTACACTTGCAGTTTTATGTGGTCTCTAACATATCTACCTCAGGGGACCCAATGCACTGGCTTTGGAACTCAGCGCCCACCAGTATAGGAAGCTATCAATCAGAGAAACTGAGTGGGTAAACCAGGTGGGGCCAGTTCATGTTGCTCTGTGGGGGGCCACAAATTTTGTCTGTCAAAACCCCAAACCAGGCCCTGGCCAGGTGGCTCAGTTGGTTCGAGAGTTGTCCCAATACGCCAAGGTTGCGGGTTCGATCTCTGGTCAGGTCACATACAAGAATCAACCAATGAATGTATCGACAAGAGGAACAATGAATTGATATTTCGCTCTCTCGCTCTCTCTCTCTCTCTCCCCCCGTCAAATCAATAAAAAACCCAAACTCAGCGGGAAGGAAAAGGGTGAGGGAGGGAAGGAGAGCCAGAACACAAATCTACATCCCCCACCCTGCCTCTCCAGTGAGCTAAGAGACAGAGAGACACCAGTTCTTCTAGAAGACTCTCCTTTCCCCTCTGCTCCCATGGGCTCCCCTTCTCGGCTTTCTGATGCTGGCGTCTTTGTCTTCAGAAATAGTGCCTAGACAAATTGCGCCATGATACCAGGCTTCCCTCGGGGGGCCCTGATGTCAAACAGTTCTGCCTTGTGCCTGACCACGTGACTCAACACCAGCTCCGCCTCCTTCCCCAGAGCCCCGAGAATGAGGGGTGTCACCAGGAGACCATGGCGCAGCTGCCGGAGGGGGAGGCGATGCTGCCTGTTTTCTCCCGTAAGTCTTGTTGACGCCTTCTTTGTCTGTCAACCCCTTAACCCACACCTTGTCAAAGTTTTACAGCCTTTTCATTCTGTTTTACACACACACACACACAGCTTAGGAGGGCTTACTCTTCCCCTGTGTACATGCACCTGGAGTCTGAGCTGCCCATTCCAAACCCCAAGGACCTGCTGTTCCGTGTGGGAAGATGAGCAAGATGGCAGCTTCTTGAGTCAGGCTTAGGCGGGTCTCTCCAGAAAGACACCAAATGTGGCTCGTCGGAGGCACGGGGCTCAGAGCAAGGGAGTGGCAGGGACGGGAGGGGAAGACCCATGAGTTCGTGAGCTGCCTCTGCTGATGTGACCCTGGGCTCTCTTGTGAGGGCACGTGAAGGAAATGAGTGTGAGGAGAAGATGGGGAGGTTCCTGGAACCCTACTCCATTGCCCAGGGACAGCAGTGGCCGGCCGAGAGTTCTCCAGACTGACCCGAAGGTACAACACCACCCAGTTGCTGAGGAACTGGGTGTTGAGCAGAATGGAGCCATTAGTTTGAAGCCAATCTTCCTCCCCCTCTTTTATTTATCCTCACCTGAGGACATGCTCATCAATTTTAGAGAGAGTGGAAAGGGGGGTAGAGAGAGAGAGAGAGAGAGAGAGAGAGAGAAATTGATTTGTTGCCTCTTACATGTGCCTAGATCAGGGACCGAACCCACACACCAGGCACATGCCCTGACCGGGAATTGAACCCGTGACCCATTGGTCTATGGGATGATGCTCCAACCAACTGAGCCACACTGGCCAGGACTGAAGTCATTCTTATGTTTGAATGTATGGTCTCTAAAATCTCAAATTCATACATTCCAATCGCCAACGGTTGGTGTTCTCTAGAAAAGCAACGTAAGCAGCCCTTCGATCTTCATGAAGTTCCAGCTCTTTAACATTTACATTTTACTGCCTTTGTACTTCTTCTGAGCCCTGCCTCTCCTCCTCCCCGCCTCCTCTCCCTCAGCCCAGTACGGCCACACAGCACCTCACCCCCTTCTGTTTACTTCCTGTCCCACCCCTGAGAACCAGACATGTCCGAAGAAAATATTCCACTGTGTGTTTTAGAGTTTGCACAGCTTTTTCAAAATTGTGCTAGAATGCTCATCACATAAAATTTACCGTCTTAACCAATTTTTAGTGTCGTTCAGTGGAATTAAATACATTCGCGTTGTTGGACAACCACCACCGCTATCCATGCCCATAGCTGTCCACCTTGCAAAACCAAAACTTTGTACCCCCTCACCATAACTCCTGGTTCCCCCCTTGCCCAAGACCTGCTCTATTTTCTGTCCCTAAGACTTTGACTACTCCAACTACCACATATAAGTACAATCAGTATTTGCTTTCTTGTAATTGGTTTATTTAACTTAGCATAATGTCCAAAAGTTTCAACCATGGCATAGCGTGTGTCAGAATCCCCTTATTGAGAAAAGGAAAAAAAGAAAGAAAGTTGAATAATATTCCATTGTATACATATACTGCATTTTGCTTATCTATTCATTGGTCGATGGACACTTGGGCTACTTCCGTGTTTTGGCTATTGTGAATAATGTTGCTATAAACATGGGAGTACAAATATCTCTTCAAGATCCTGCTTTTAATTCTTTTGGATATATTCCCAGAAGCGGAATCACTAGATTGCATTGTAGCTCTATTTTTAATTTGTTGAGGATCTGCCACACTGTTTTCAACAGTGGCTATACCATTTTCCATTCTCACCAACAGGGCTCACGGAGTTCCAATTTCTCCACGTCGCCGCCAACGTTTGTTATTTTCTGTGATTTAAAAAAAAAAAAAGATTTTATTTATTTATTTTTAGAGAGAGGAAGGGAGGGGTAAAGAGAGGGAGACAAACATCGACATCAGAAAGAAAGACCAATCGGTTGCCTCTCACACGCGCCCACACTGGGGACCGAACCTGCAACCTAGGCATGTGCCCTGACTGGGGATCGAACTTGTGACCTTTCGCTTAGTGAGGCATTGCCCAACCAACAGAGCCACACTGGTCAGGGCTCTGTTTTTTGTTTTGTTTTGTTTTGTTTTTTTTGTAGCCATACTAATGGGTGCCACATCTCATTGTACTCTTGATCTGCATTTTCCTAAAGATTAGTGAATGTTCCACCTTACTTATAAATTATAATTACAGACTTCTGCAATCTTCCAGGACAGAGTAAATGATTCTGGGCATGCCCTCCCACTGTAAACCCAGAAAAAGTGGCTCTGACCAGTGCGGTTCAGTTGGTTGGACCTCATCCCCTGAAGTGAAAGGTCACACGTTCAATCCATGATCAGGGTACCTGTCTGGGTTGTCGGTTTGATCCTTGGTCAGGGCACATGCAAGAGGCAACCGATTGATGTTTCTCTTTCACATCGATGTCTCTTTCCCTCCCTTTCCCTCTCTCTAAAAATAAATTTTAAAAACCTTTTAAAAAAAGAAAGAAAAAGTGGTTTAAAAAATGAATGAAACAACAGTTCCCAGACATTGTAAAACAAGTAGCACAGAACTGCAGACAGGAAACCATGCAGACAAGCCCCACTCTGGTCTAGGCTTTATTCTAGAGACACATCCAGGGCTGTCGCCGCAGCCCGGGAAGCCCCCGTGCGGCATGGCTCTCCTAGTAGAGAAGAGAAAGATGGAAGCATGTGCTGGGAGGAGAAGCAGAGAGGAGTGAGCTAGGCAAGGACGTGGATCCAGAAGCCTGCCTAGTGTTCTCCACGACACTGTTGCTAAATAAAAAGCTGGATTTCCACAGGCAGACGCTCCATAGGAGGCTCAAAGAGATCGATGGGGAGTTGGGGATTGACTTGCAGAGTAGAGTCAGGTGAGGGGCAGAGTAGAGTCTTTGTTGAGAACCTAGGACATTAAGTAGAGACACCAGAGGGACAGGTGTGTGTTAGGGTGGCCAACCATCCCCATGATAAAAGCTATTCTAGATCACAGCAAAGCTTAAATATGTCTCAAAAGGGTCACACCAATTCATACGTATGAGGGGGACCCCCAAAAAACCCAGAAGTTATTTTTAAAAATCGTGTATTTGTTCTTACACGTTTAAACTTCAGTGATTTTGAAAGGACTCTCAATTTGATGCGATACACCTACCAAGATGTTTTTTCCAGTGCTCAAAACAGGCTTTGAGCTCGGCGATTTTGATGCCTTTTAGTACTCCTGCCGGTTTTTGTTTCACCTCTTCCACGTTGGCAAAATGTTTCCCTTTGAGGACTTTTTCTTCCAGGGAAACAAACAAAAAAAGTCACTAGGGGTGAGATCGGGTAAATAGGGAGGGTGGGGCATGAGGGTCATGCTGTTTTTGGTCAAAAACTCAGTACGGGATAGACGGGTACACGTGTAAATCACCCATCATGAGGTGGGCAAACACGTTGAAAGAGTCTTCAGGAAAATTCACTGAAGCCAGACACAGCCTCTCACAACAATGCCAGCTGGTGCACTGATACAGATGGGTTCCTAGAACACTTACCTAGCGGGGGAAGCCTGCACTACAAGGGGCCTGCCCTCCAGAAGATAATTCCGGGCTTTCTGCGCCTCCCCTTGTATTTTAATTATCTATCCAAACAATTTAAACATTCTTTAAAAGAAGGCAAAAAAGTTCAGATGATCAACAAGGTAAAAACCATAAATTCCAATATTAAAAAAATCTCCAGATACGCAAAGAAGCAGGATGATGAGACCCACCACGAGAAGAAAAGTCAGTTAAAATAAATACTCAGGAGTGATAGAAAGGATGGAATTATTAAATAACAAAATAAAACACATTTTATACCTATGCCC
Source organism: Mormoops blainvillei (assembly GCA_004026545.1). Lineage (NCBI taxonomy): Eukaryota > Metazoa > Chordata > Mammalia > Chiroptera > Mormoopidae > Mormoops > Mormoops blainvillei. Next base: position 18,676 of record PVJD01011360.1, on the reverse strand, counting down.
AAGGATTTCAAGAAAAATTGAACACAGTAGGAACCAAATAGGACAAACAAAAGAAAACAGGAAACTTGGAGAGCTGGAAAGTATCATAAATGAAGGGAGACATTCACGGGACAGGCTGAGGATGAAATACTGCAGAAAACTGAGAAACATTTAGAATATTACAAAAATAAACTATCTACACACAGGAATAGAGATTTAAAAATAAACAGAGCTGAGGAACTGTGGCTGAAAAGATAAGCAGTGGAGTGGGAAAATATTTGCAGATCACATGTCCGATATGGAGTGAATATCTAACACATACGGGGAACTAATACAACACAACGCAACGTAACGTATTATAGAAATGTACACTTGAAACCGATATGGCCTTGTTCGCCGATGTCACTCCAATAAATTTATCTCTAACAAATCTAAAAAACCCTCAAATGATCTAATGTTAAAAAATGGGCAAAGAACCTGAATAGGCATTTTTCCAAGAAAGACATTGAAATGGCCAACGGGTTTATGAAAAGGCGCTTAACATCACTAATCATCAGAAAAATGCGAAGGAAAATTACAATGAACCATCGCCTCACGCCTGTTAGGATGTGAGAACGAAAAGGCGAGAGATTGAAGAGTTTTCTTAACCTTGCGAAGCACGAGGGGAAAAGGGAATCTTTACTAATAAATAATAACACAAGAATAAACTCTGTTTTGCATGCTCACAACCGTAAACCTACTTTTGCCCCCCACCTGTATAAATATACCCCTGATACCCCAAAGTAGGGTGTTTCTGTAAAACTTTTAATGAGCGGATAAATAGAAATGGCATAAAATGAAGAAGCAATGACTATTAGTTTATATGGGAATTTGTTTAGTGTTCCCAGACCTCCCCAAATAGCCTATCAAATCATAGCAAACATCACATAAAATCTACAATCAGACTAACATGTAGTAAAAGAAGGGATGTGCAAACAAGCCGAGAGGAAGCCCAGGTGCCTGCAGACGCAGCTCTGGGCTCTGGCAGCCTGTGGCCAGGACTCTGGGTCGGTCCCCGGCCTGGGAAGGGGCTCAGTGGTGCCATTCTCGCTGCTTCCATTTGTGGCCACCAAGCAAACACGGAACACTGTTTCTGCGTTTTGCTTTTTTTTTTTTGGTAAAAATGAAAATTTTCTAGGATTTCTTTTGGTTAGTAAAAACAGATACTGATGTAGGTCTTTTGTAAACGTGAAGTGGCATATTGCAAACTTAAAAGCAGCAGGTAGCCGTTTATATACAGGAATAGCGCTCAGCCATAAAAAGAAGGAAAAGCTATTATTTCTGACAGCATGGATAAACTGTGAGGGCATTATGCTAAGTGAAGTGACTCAGCCAGAGAAAGGCCAATATTGTATGAACTCATATGTGGAATCCAAAAAAAAAAAAAAAAGGTGGTACGAATACACAATGGAATATTACTCGGCCATAAAAAATGAAAACTTACCCCTTGCAACGGTATGGATGGATCTACAGGGTATTATGCTGAGTGAAATAAGTCAGACTGAGAAAGACAAATAGCATACGATTTCACTTCTATGTGGACTCTAAAGAACAAAATAAACAAACAAAACAGAAATGGATTCACAGATACAGAGAAGGGACTGATAGTTGCTAGATGTGATGGAAGGGCTGGGTGAAAAAGATGAAGGGACTGAGAAGTACAAACTGGTTGTCACAGAGTCGTCATGGGATGTAAAGTACAGGATATAGTCAATAATACTGTAATAGCTATGGGTAGTGCTGGGTGGGTAGTTATTGGGGGATCACTTCATAAATCACATAAATGTCTAACCGCTGTGCTGTGCACCTGAAACTAATATAAAATAATATTGAATGTCCACTGTAATTGAAAAATAATAATAATAATAATAGCAAAAGATAGATAGATAAATAAATGAATAAATAAAGGACCTGATAGAAACAGAGAACAGGCTGGAAATAGTCATTACAAAAGTTATTATGGGTATTTCAGGTTTCAAGGTTATTTTATGCTTTTTGGTCACAGGGTCCGTTGTAATTATGCCCAACAGGAAGCCAACAATTGTTTCTCAAGTGGTTTTAATGTAATACCATGCCTGGAGCTTTTCTGGTTTAGAATCCCGACCATCACTGCTAGGTGACACCGGCCTATGGCTAGCCATAAATTCCAGTCTGCATAACTGTGATTTTCAGATACTTCCAAAATTCTAGCCGAGTGCGAATCTTAAGTTCCCAAAGACCACCATTTCTTGCAATTCGGGCACAGCTTACCATTCATTGATATGGTGAATTCAAATTGACCCTCCTTATGTGAAGTCACGCTGCAGTTCGCTCTGTTTTGAGACTGGGAAGATAAGTCTTACTTAAAAGTCAATCACCAAGCACTAGTCTCCTTTGGCTTATAGTTTTTGTGCTGTTGGAGTCAGATCAGGGACTTCCGACGTTGCAGATGGCACTAGTTTAATCCGGCCTACGTAATCTTCTCTTAGTACTACGAGCCTTCTTCATGGGTCACGGGGCTGTTTTACAGAGACTTTTTTTGAAACCAGCTCTCCAGCTCCAACAAGCCATTAATTAAAAGGATATTCTCCTTTTGTTCACAAGGTACCTGTTCCTATTTCACATTAACAACCGGTGCTTGGATAATTATGTAGGTTCCTGCTTAGGGCGTCCAAGTAGTATGGACGGAAGGCGAACTTACAATATGAATAGTACAATACTAGGTGCAACCACACCACGCGGTACAGCATTATCATACTGGACGGGGGCGGGGAGGGGGGGAGCATTCTGCAGTCCGACGTGATATCCTTCCTAATCCCAGTCAGGTAAAAGAGACGCAACCATTTCACTTAGAGTCCGTTCAAACGCGGCTGTTTCCATTCAAATGGTGACCTTAATCCCCTCCCTGTTGCATTCCCCACAGCCTCCTAATCTGCTTTCAGCACCTCTTAGCATTTCGCCAACAGAGTTTGCAATCACAGCGCAGTGGGGTCCCATGCCAGATGGCCCCGGAGAGCCTTCTTCTTCACGTCTTGGCTGTTTTTTGCACTCACGTGCTCATGGTGGTGGGTCTCAAGCTTGGGGTTGGGTCAAGAGACCCGGAGTTTTTCCTTAGTTCTCTCCCTGATGAATTTGCTGGACTAACATCCTTGGAGATTTGAGGTCGGGTTTTTCATTGTGATCTTTGGCTTCCCCAGCTTTAAAAACATCCCCGGACCGGAGTGAACCGTGTGTATTTGTTGAGAGCCCTTCCGTGCTGGGGTTATGGCGGCCCTTTTGCCCGCCTGACCCACAAGAGCGCTGCAGTGAGGCCTTTGTCTTGGCCCCATTCACACCTGCTTTATCCGTTCCAGTCTTTAACAGTCGCTTAAAGTTTTCTACCCTGCTGGCAGAAGTCGCGTTGTTCTCCTCCATTACGTGGGGGTAACTGTAACAACAAGTCTCCCACGGCATCTTGGACCATTGCTTGATTTTTCGGCGGTAAGGTTCCATGGGACGCGTGTGCCAAAGGGGTCTCCTTGGTTCCACGGCTCGACCTGAACAACCTAGAAACAACCTAAGTGTGCTTGATAGATGATTGGTTAAAGAACATGTGGTGCATATATACTATGGAGTACTGCTTAGCCATAAAAAGAAGGAAGCCCCACCGTTTGAGACAGCATGGATGAATCTTGACAGTGTCATGCTGAGTGAGATAAGTCAGGTGGCAAAGGACAAGAACCATATGATTTTACTCACATGTGGGGTATAAAGCAGAAAGCAACGAATGAACAAATAAGACAAACAAATTCACAGACACAGGCAACAGCGGGGTGTTTACCAGAGGGGAAGGGGTGAAGAAGGATGAAGAGGAAAGGGGGTCAGGCATGCAGTGGGGGAAGCAGACTAGACTGGGTGGTGGGTGGGTACACACTGCAATATACAGACGATGGATCATAGAATTGTATAATGAAACACAAAATGTTATTAACCAATGTCACTCCAATACACTGAATGTTTAAAATCACCAAAAAAACCCAAAGGTGCATGGGTGAAGTTCAAGAGAAATCACATGCAACCTTTCAGATGTCCTCTCCCAGTGGAGTCACAAGGATGTGCCTGTTTCTTCCAGCAGGGACATGTGATAGCAGGGGGCAATTCTTGTCAACAAGAAAATCTCACCTGGATCTTTGTGTGGGGGGTTTTCCTTAGAACACTTGTCTGTGCAGCATCTGTATAACTAAGCACAGCTATTCAAAGTCCAGCACCACAGAACAAAATAAGTCATCTACTAAAAATCACATTGTTGGAATAAACTATCTTATCAAAGTGGTACTATAGGGTCCAAGGCCTCCTTGCAAAACCATTCTTATCAGGCAGGATATTCCAAGGGTTTAAGGGATTATCTCCCAAGACCAGGCCAAGGATGAGTCCAAAGACATGTTTTTCTTGGAAATATTCAGGGTTGAGCAGCCCAGGCCTGCTGAGTTAACCCGTACATTCCCTATCTAGTTGTATGAGTCCGCCGTTATCGTGACTTAAAAAAGAGGACTTAAAATTTAAACGCAAAGATTGCACATCGGTCTTGCTCATGTAAAAGCAAAAGTATTTAACAAAATATTAGTAAACTGAATCCAGAAATATTTTAGATGTCTAATTGATGAGGGCCAAATAGTATTTTTCCCTGAAATATAAGGTTGATTGTTCACTTAAAAATTAATAAATGTATCAACCCTCTCTGGGTATCAGTAGGTTAGAGCATCGTCCCAATATGCCAAGGTTGTAGGTTCCATTCCCCATCGGGGTACATACAAGAATCAACCAATGAATGTATAAATAAGTGGAAAAACAAACTGATGTTTGTTTCTCTTCCCTCCTTTTTCCTCCTAAAATCAATCAATCAACCAATCAATAAATCAATGTCATTTACCATATTTTTATAATAAAAATCATATGATCATCTTAGTAGATGCAGAAAATTCGTATAACTAATCCAAGCCATTTAGGATAAATCTTGTCAAAACTCTATGATTAGAAGAGATGTCTTCAACCTGATTTAAAAAAAAAGCATCTATGAAACAACTACAAATAGCATCTTACCGAACAGAGGAAAAACTGAATGCTTCCTGCTTAAGAGGACTGTGGCGGGAGGTCCTCTCTCATCACTTCTAGTCGATGCTGTGTTCCAGCTTCCAGTCTCTGCGATCAAGCAAGGCAAAAACAAAAAAAAATCCACACAGGTTAGAATGTAACAGGTAAAACTGCCTTTATATGTAGATTAAATGTAGAAGCTTCTAAGGAATCTAAAAAATAACTACCAGAATTAGTAATGAGTATAGCAAGATCTCATGACTCAAAAATATACAAAAGTCAATTTTATATCGATATACTGTCACTTAAAATTGGAAATCATCATTTAACATAGCATTTAGAATGTCATTTTTAAAATTGTTGTTCAAGTACAGTTGTCCCCATTTTCCCTTCACCACTCCCCCCTGCCCCCACCTCCCACCCTTGATCCTACCGCCCTTTGGCATCCATTTAAATAAAAATTATTTTAAATGCCACATATATGTAAATGCTGTGCGTATGTGTGTGCATTTTTCAGGATTATGGAAAACTTGCATGTGATTTTGCTTGGACTTTGCCGATTCACTGTTTTCTTTTTAAAAATGTTAACATTTTATTTTACTGTAATAAACAATACTGTGAGTATGACAGCTTTTCTGAGTCTTATGAGTCATTTTAGCTAATCACTGGTCCTAAGGGTCATTTTGTAAACCTCGTTCTCAAGTTGGTGCCAGAAATATAAATATATATGTGTATATATATGTAATAAATTATGTAACAAAGTATGTGCAATAGTGTCACATTGAAAACTACAACTCATTGCTAGAAAAAGTTAAAGATAGCCTAAAAAGATTCATAGGCTGCAGATTCAGTTTTACCGAGATGTCAGTTCTCTAAAAACAGATCTACGGTTTCGATGAAATACAAAATACATGCCAGTAGGGTTTTCTTGGTAGAAATCACCAAGCTAATTCTAAAATGAATATGGAAGTACGAATATACATGAAACAGGCAATATCAATATTTTGCCTATTTGCCATTTTCTCAAAAGGATACACTATAAAGCCACGGCAATAGAGGAAGTCTGTCGCCTGCCAAAGGGCAGACATATAGATTAAGGAATCATCAGAACAGCTCCAGCAACAAACCCACACTTACATGTTCAACGGATTTTTGACAAAAGTGCCAAATTAACTCAAACAGGGTAAAGAATCATCTTTTCGACAAATGATTCTGGAAAAACAACAACACATCATACTTTTTCACACCATCCACAAAGGGCCTAAGATAAGCCTTAGCCCTCAGGGTAGGAAATAACACTAGAACATTGTGAGAAGTCAGAGACATAACTCAACAGGCAGGGCATAATGCTATATAACATCGCCTCATCCTCAGTGTCCCCTGGCAAGCCAGACCCAGAAGGGGCCCCGCAGCTGGAGGGCCACACGTGCCTAGAGCTGCAGGTTCCTGGCAGCACTTCCCGGCACATGCTGCTGCTGCTGCTTCTCACATTCCATCTGCCGGGTCCCACTTGAACCCCAGAAACACTGTTCTCACAGGTTGCCTCACATAGCAGATTTCTTGGGAGAGCCTCGGTTTTAAATTGAGTCGTGTCGACCTCCTAAAATATGTCCAAGTCCTGACACACAACGCTACGTGACTTGACATAAAAATACAGTTTTGGCAGATGCCAAATATTTGGCAATATTTGGTTTGAGATAATCCTGAGTTTAGAGTGCTCCCTAATTCCAATTGCTTGTGTCCTTATATGAGAAACGTGGCAGAGGTTTAAGACACAGAAACACACAGAGAAAAGGGCAATGTGGATGTGAAAGCAGAGACTGCAGAGTTACAAGCCACGGGGATGCAAGGATCGCCCACAACAGCCAGGACTCAGGAGCCCAGCATGGACAGCACTGTCCCCCAGATTCTTTAGAAGGACACAACAGGCTAGCGCCTTGATTTTGTATGTCTGCTGCCTATAACTGTAAGGGGTAAATATCTGTTGTTTCTGCAATGTTTGGGGTAATTTGCTACAGCAGACCTGGGAAAAACATCCATCCTATAAGTTTACGTGGATTTTTTATGAAACCCCTCGCCTTGTAAAGAGTTCTTAGCACTGCCAAATTCCACCCTCCTTCTCATTGTGTGTCCCAAAGCATGTCCCACCGGATGCTGTTGGGTGACAAATGGCAATTTTCTTTTCCTCTGCTGCTCAGGAATCTTTGTGAAGGCACGAAGTTGAGACACAAGATCCTAAGTGACCCATGTTGTATTTCAGGGAACAACTGTCATTGACTTCCCAACAGGGACCTGAGAGCTGTTTTTAACAACTCCAAAATACTTACCTATCGGTCAGTATGAGTGTCAGAGGGAGAAAGAGAGAAATGCCCCTTCAGACGGGGTGGGTGCACGTAACGGAGGTTATCCTTCACTGTCACCTCTGTACAAGTAAGACAAAAAACTTGCCTTCTTTCCTAACGGAATGCCCTAAGAAAAGCAGTAGTGAGGTGAGATGGTACCTGCAAGAAAGGTATGTTTGCATTTTTCCCTGATAAGGTCATTGGTAACCCACTGGACTTGTTAGAGGCATTGTTCTCCTACTGATGATAATACGTCAAGGAATTTTCCCAGTTCATCTCAGTTGTCAAATTTGCCCTGGTCAGGTAGCTCAGTTGGTTAGAATGTCTGCTCCATATGCCAAGTTTGTGGGTTTGATCCCTGGTCAGGGCACATACAGGAATCAACCAATGAACACATCAATAGGAGGAACAACAAATCGATGTTTTTCTCTCTCTCAAATCAATAAATAAAAAAATTAAAAGTTTTTAATTTGTCAAATTTATTGGTCTAAAGGTTTCCAAAATATTTCTGTATTACCCTTTTTTGTTTGTTTGCAGGGTGCTTGGTGACACATCATCTTTTCATTTCTGAAATTGCTAATGTGTATATCTCCTTATGTTGATTTAATTAGTTGTAAATTTATCAATTTTATAGATCTTTCTAAAGGATTCCAAATATAAACCTTACCACTAAGAAAAATCAAAATCCCACCCATATAGATTTGCTGGTGACTTTTATAAAATTTAAGGAAGATATTCTATCAATCCTAATCAAAATGCTCATTAAAAAGGAAGGATGAAACTTTTTCCAATTTATGTTTTGATATTAGGATTACCCTGATAACAGAAGCAAAGACAGACATTATAAGGAAACTGCAAAGTAATTTCCTCGTAAGCATAGATATAAAACTTCTTAATAAAATATTAGTATAATAAATCCAGCAATATGTACAAGATATAATAAATTAGGACCTAATGAGGGTTTTGTAAGTTAGATTTAAGATTAAAAAGTCAATCAATAAAATTAATCATATTTGTAGGCTAAAGGGGGAGAAATTATATAATCATCTTGAGAGGTGTAGAAAAATCATTTGGCAAAAATTAACATCCATGCTTGATAAAACTTCTTATCAAACTAGACATGGAAAAGAACTCCTTCAAACTAATCAAAGGCATCTAAGACAAGCCTACAGCTAAAATTATACTTCATAATAAAAGACTGAATGCTGTTATAATAGCTTCAAGAATAAGACAAGAAAGTCCACTTTCACCATTTCTATTAAACGTTATAGTGGAATGTCCGGCTACTGTAACAGGTCAGAATGTAAAAATCTATACATATTATAAAGGAATAAATAAAGCTGTATGTATCCACAGACAACATGATCACATATGTAGGAATTCCTATGGAAACTACTCATATATAATAAGTGAATTCAGCAAAGTTGTAGAACACAGGTTTCGCAGGATGAGTTCAACAGAATGAAGAGAACAGAGAAAAGAATCAGTGAACTTACTGACAGAACAATAGAAATCACCCAATCTGAACAGTAGAGAGAAAATAGACTTTAAAAAATAGACAGACGCCCAGAGACCTATGACTCTGTGTAATAAAAGAGCTAAATTTTACACCTTTGGAGTCCCAGAAGGAGAAGAGAAAGACGGTGAGGCTGAGAAAAGAAATAATGATTGAAAACTCCCCAAATTTGGCACAAGACATATACCTATAGGCATCCCTTGTTTTATTGTGCTTTTCAGATACTGTTATTTTCAAAAATTGAAGGTTTGTGGCAACCTTGCATCAAGGTTTGTGGCAAGCCTACCAGCTCCATTTTTCCAACATCATTTGCTCACCTCGTGTGTCTGGGTCATATTTTGGTAATTCTCACAATATTTCAAACATTTTCATTATTACTATATGTGTTACTGTGATCTGCAATAGTGAACTTTGATGTTACTATTATATTTGTTTTGGGGTGCTATAAACTGCATCCATATAAGATAGCGAACCTAATTAATGAATATTGTGTATGTTCTGACTACTCCAAAGATTGGTCATTCCCATATGTCTCCCACTCCTCCAACCTCCTTATTCCCTGAGACACAACAATATTGAAATTAGGCCAATTAATAACCTTACACTGGCCTCTGAGTGTTTGCTCATTAAATCAAAGGCCAAAAATGATTCCTAGTGAGAACGGCATGTCAACAGCTGAACAGGCTGAATACCAGGCCGGTTGCACCAAAAACAGTTAACAAAGTTGTAAATGCAAAGAAAAAATTCCTGCAGGAAATGAAAAGTGTTACTTCAGCGAGAATATAAATGATAAGAAAGCAAAACAGCCTTATTGCTGATGCGGAGGAAGTTTCAGGGGTCTGGTAGAAGATCAAACCGGCCACAACATTCCTTTAACCCAAAGCCTAATCCCGACAAGGCCCTAAGTCTCTTCAATTCTGTGAGGACGGAGGGGGGTGAAGAAGTTGTAGAAGGAAAGTTTGAAGCTACAGGGGTTCGTTCATGAGGCTTAAGGAAAGAAGCCATCTCCACAACCTAGAAGTGCCAGGTGAAGCAGCAAGTGCTGACGTAGAAGCTGCAGCAGGTTACCCAGAGCTAAGATAATCAATGAAGGCGGCTACACTCACCAGTTGATTTTCAGTGCACATGAAACCGCCTCATATTGGAAGAAGATACCATCTAAGACCTTCGCAGTTAAAGAGGAGAAGTCAATGCCCGGCCTCAAAGCTTTAAAAGAAAGGTTGATTCTCTCGTTATGGGACAATGTAGCTGGTGACTATAATTTAAAGTGAATGCTCATTTATCATTCCAAAAATCCTAGGGCCTTTAATAATTATGCTAAATCTATGTGATTCCAATCAAAATACCAATGCCTCTTTCTCACAGAACTAGAACAAATAATAAAAACATTATATGGAATCACAAAAGACTCTGAATATCCACAGAAATCTTGAGAAAAAAGAATAAAGTTGGAGGTATCAGTCTCCCTGATATCAAACTATATTACAAGGCTCTAGGAATCAAAAAAGCATGGGACTGGCATAAAAATAGACACATAGATCAATGGAACAGAATGGAGAACCCAGAAATAAACCCACGCTTATATACTCTATTAATATATGGAGGCAAGAACATATACTGGGGTAAAGGGAGCCTATTCAATAAATGGTGTTTTGAAAATTGAATAGGTAACATGCAAGAAATGAAACTAGTCCACTTTCTTACACCATACACAGAATAAACTCAAAATGGATTAAAAACTGAAATGTTAGGCTCGAAATCATAACGGTCCTAGAAGAAAAAATAGGTAGTAGAGTCTGACACTTCTCTTGGCAATAATTTTTCTGATATATCTCCGCGGGCAAGGGGAACAAAAGAAAAAATAAATGCATGGGACGACAATAAAATAAAAAGGTTTTGCACAGCTAAGGAAGCCATCAACCACACAAAAAGATAGCCCGACTAAAAGAGGATACTCACCAGTGATACATCTGAGAAGAGGTTAATATCCAAAATTTATAAAGAACTCATATACAATAAGTCAACACCAAAAAAACCCCAAACAACTCAATGCAATTAAAAGATGGGCAGAGGACTTGAATAGATACATCTCCAAAAAGGACGTACTGATGGTCAACGGACAAAAAGATGCTCAATATCACTAATCATCAGAGAAATGCAAATTAAAACTGCAGTGAGATGTCACCTCACACCTGTCAGAATGGCGATCATCAATAAATCAGTAAACAACAAGTGTTAGGGAGGGATGTGGAGATAGGGAACCCTGGGACACAGTTGGTGGGAATGCAGATTGGTGTGCAGCCACTGTGGAAAACAGTGTGGAGTTTCCTCAAAAACTTAAACACGGAACTGTGTTAATGACTTGGTGATTCTACTTCTAGGAATATATCTGAATAAACCCAAAACAGTAATCTGAAAGAAGATATGCACCCCAATTGTTATTGTAGCATTACTTACAATAGCCAAGATATGGAAGCCACCCAAGTGGATAAATAGACGAGTGAATAAAAAAGTGGTGGTACGTATACACAATGGAATATTACTTGGTCACAGAAAGAATGAAACATTACCATTTGTGACAACAAAGATGGACCTCGAGGGTGTTATTCTAAGGAAAATAGACTCAGAGAAGCAAGTACCACATGATGTCACTTATATGTGGAATTTAAAAAACAACATAAACCAACAAAACAGAAAGACTCATAGATGCAGAGAACAGACTGATGGTTGCCAGATGGGAGAGGGTTTGGAGGGCTGGGTGAGAAGGGCGAGGGATTGAGAAGCACAGACAGATAGTCACAGAAGAGCCATGGGCACGTAAAGCATGGTATAGGGATTATAGTCAGTAATACAGTCATAACTGTGTATGGGGCCAGGTAGGCACTGGAAATACGGCGGGGGGACACTTTATACGGTATATGATGGTCTAACCACTATGCTGCACAGCTGAAACTAATAAAAATAATATTGAATGTCGACTGTAATTGAAAAAAAGAATTATGCTAAATCCATTCTGCCTGTGCTCTACAAATAAAACAACAAAGCCTGGATGACAGCACATCTGTTTGCAACATGGTTTACTGAATATTTTAAGCCCACTGTTGAGACCTACCACTCAGGAAATAAGATCCCTTTCAAAATACTGCTGCTCATTTACAATGTACATGGCCCTATAAGAGCTCGGATCAACATGTACAACAAGATTAAAAAATTTTTCATGCCTGCTAACACAACACCCAGTCTGCTGCCCATGGATTGGGGAGTACTTTGGACATTCAAGTCTTAGTATTTAAGAAATACGTTTGAGCCCGGACGTATTTCGGGTTGGTCGGGCATCATTCTGTGGGGCAAAAGGTCACTGGTTCCATTTCTGGTCGGGGCACATGCCTGGGGTGCAGGTTCGGTCCCCGGTCAGGGAGCGTATGAGAGGCAACCAGAGGCAATTGATTGATTGCTTCTTTCTCACATTAGTGTTTCTCTCCCTCTCTTTCTGCTTCCCTCCCCCCTCTCTAAAAAATAAATAAATAAAATCTTTGAAAAAAAGAAATACATTTTATAAAGCTACAGCTGCCATAGATAGTGATTCCTCAAATGGGTGTGGGCAAAGGAAACAGGTATTCTTTTGGAAAGAATTTACCATTCCAGATGCCATTAAGAACAGGGATGGTTCACCATAACTGATGTGGCTCAGTGGATTGAGTGCTGGCCTGTGAACCAAAGGGTCGCCGGTTTGACTCCCAGTCAGGGCACATGCCTGGGTTGCTGGCCAGGTTCCCAGTAGGGGGTGTGCGAGAGGCAACCACATGTTGACGTTTCTCTCCCTCCCTTTTCCTCTCTCTAAAAAATAAATAAATAAAATCTAAAAAAAAAAAAGAAAGAAAGAAAGAAAAGGCATGGTTCATGAGAAAAGGTCACAAATATCAACATCAAAAGGAGTTTGGAAGAAGTTGATTCCAGCCTACATGGATGACTTCAAGGGGTTTAAGACTGCAGCAGAGGAAGTAACTGCAGATGCGGTGGGGATGGCAAGACGGCAAGGATTAGAAGCGGAGCCTGAAGACGTGACTGAATTGGCACAATCTCATGATAAAATTGTAACAGATAAGGGGCTGCTCCTTACAGATGAGAAAAAAGTGGGTTCTGAGATGGAATCTCTTCATGGTAAAGACGCTGTGAAGACTGCTGAAATGGCAACAAAGGATTTGGAATATTACATAAACTTCGTTGATAAAGCAGCGGCAGGGTTTAAAAGGACTCAATCCAATTTTGAAAGAAGTTTTATTGGGGGTTAAAAAGCTATCAGACAGCGTCACATGCTACAGAGAAATCTATGTGAATAAATGCGGCAAACTTCACTGCTGTCTTATGTTTAGAAAGTGCCACAAACGCCCCAAGTTTCAGCAAGCACAGCCCCATATGGTCAGTGGCCATCAACACTGAGGCAGGACCATCCACCAGCAAAAAAGATCACAACTTGCTGAAGGCTCAGAGGATGGTTAGCATTTTTGAGCAATAAAGTATTTTTAATTAAGACATGTACATTGCTTTTCGAGGATATAATGCTATTGCACACTTAATAAACTACAGGATAGTGTACACATATGTTTTACATGCACTGGGAAACCCCCCAAAAATCACGTGGCTCACTGTATTGTGATACTTTCTTTATTGCAATGGTCTGAAACTGAACCCACAGTGTCGCGGAAGCACGCCTGTATTCAGAAGCTGAATGAACCCCAAACAGGATAAACATAAGGAAGCGGATACCCTGATACGTCATAGTTAAACTTCAGAAACCAGTATTAAAAGCAAAAATCTTGATGTCAGTTATTTTAAAAAGCCACTTTACCTCCAGGGGAGAAACGTTTAAATAAGAGATGGTGGGAAAATGTTGACAAAAACAAAAACAATGAAAAAGTGGTCAGGGGGAGGCTGGGAGTAGTGTGGGAAATTAAGAAGCCAAAGAACTGGTGTGTGCAGCCCACGGACTTGGACTAAGAGGTGTAGGGATGGTGGGATGGGGCACAAGGAGGAGGAGATAAAGGGAGAAAAATGGGACAACTGTAACAGCATACTCAATAAAATATACTAAAAAAAAAAGTTGATTTTTCATCAGAAATTATGGGGATCTAAGGGTGGTGCCCATTGCCCACTGGAAGCTGTCAATCTCAAAGAACGGGCTAGTTCCATGGCAATTTCACTTGTCCTAGGATGACACAGGGACTGGGTCTCTCATGGGTGTATATTTTGCAGGAAGTACAAAAGAAGCATATCTAACCCAGAACCCACAACCTGGACCTTATTCTCATTGTTTTTTTTTTTTTTTTCAAAATAGGACCAAAAGATGTTAGGGGAACACCTCCATATTATTTTCTGTAGTGTGCTGCACCAACATCAAGGTTCTCTATCAAGGTTCTAATTTTCCAACATCCTCATCAAAACTCAATATAATTTTTTTTTATAATACCCATGCGAACAGGTGTGAGGTGACGTCCAATTGTGGTTTTGACCTACATTTCCCTGGTAACTAATGAGGTTGAACCGCTTTTTATATACCTGGTGGTCATTCATATGTCTTTATTGGAGGAATGTCTGTCTAAGCCCTTTGCCCATTTTGAAATCAGCCTTTTGAAAATTTTGACATATTTTTTGCTACTGAGTTGCAGGAGAGCCGTGTCTATCTTGACATTATCTAGACATTAACTAACCCCTTGTCAGGTAGATTGTTTGTACATATTTTTCTCCCATTCTGCAGTTTATTTCTACTCTGTCGATTGCTCCTTCACTGTGCAGCAGCTGTTTGAGTTTGGTGTAGCCCTGCTTGTGTAGTTTTGGATTTATTTCACGTGCTTTAGGAGTCAAATCCAAGAAATTATTGCCAAGACCAACATCGAGATGTGTTTTACAGCTTCAGGTCTTGTTTTGTCTTTAATTAAGTTTGAGTTGATTTGTGTGCATGGTGTAACATAGAGTCCAATTGAACTTGTTTGCACAGGGATATCTAGTTTCCCTGCATCATTCATTGAAGAGGCTGCCCTCTCCTAATGTGTGTTCTTGGTACCCTTGTTGAAAATTAGCTGACCATATGCCTGGACTGACATGGCTGTTGTCCTACAGACCAAAAGGTTGCTGGTCTTATTCCTGCTCAGGGCTCATATCTGGGTTTTGGGCCAGGTACCTGGTTGAGGGCATGCAAGAGGCAACCAACTGATGTTTCTCTTGCACAATGATGTTTCTCTCCCTTTCTTTTTCACTCCCTTCCCTCTCTCTAAAAATAAATAAGTAAAATCTTAAAAGAAAGAAAAGAAAACGAGCTGAGCATATATGTGTGGGTTTTTCTTTTCTGTCTTTCTGTTCCACTGGTCTATATATCTGCTTTTATGCCAGCCCCATACAGTTTTAATTACTGTAGCTTTGTAAAATATTTCGAAATTACGAAGTTTGATATCTCCTGTGTTGTTCTTTTTCTTTTTCAATATTGTTTTGGCTATTTGAAGTCTTTTTTAGTATCATATAAATTTTAGGGTTATTTTTAATACCTGTATATCTTTTTTTAAAGGTTTTTTATTTATTTTATTTTTAGACAGAGGGAAAGGGAGGGAGACAGGGAGAGAAACATCAATGTGTGGTTACCTCTTGCACCTCCCCCCTACTGGGGACCTGGCTCACAACTCAGGCATGTGCCCTGACTGGGAATCGAACCAGCAACCCTTTGGTTTGCAGACCGATGCTCAATCCACTGAGCTATACCAGCCAGGGCTAAATTTTAGTTTTTAAGACTGCCATTGAAAAGGGGAAGGGATTGAGAAGTGCCAACTGGTAGTTAACGAATAGTCGCAGGGGCGTGAAGCACAGCACAGGGATTACAGTCAACAGCATTGTGATAACTGTATGTGGTGCCAGGCGGGCACTGGGAATATCATGGGGAAACACTTTTTAAAGTATACGAGGCTGTACACCTGAAACTAATACAAAATAACAATGAATGTAAACTGTAATCGAAAATATTAAAACCGTTTTAAAATGCCATTGGGATTTTGATAGAGATGGAATTGAATTTGTACACATGTTTGAGTAGTATGGATATTTTAACACTGTTAATATTCTCAGCCCATGAAGGTGGGGTGTCTTTCTATTTATTTGTATCTTCTTTAATTTATTTCATCGGTGTTTTATAGTTTTCAGTGCAAAAGTATGTCACTTCCTTCCTTAAGTTTATTCCTAAATATTTTATTATTTTTTTGATGTTATCGTAAATGGTATTGCTTTCTTAATTTCTTTGTCAGGTAGTTCATGGCTCGTGTATAGAACTGCCATGTGATCCAACGCCCTGCTTCGGTCTTTTTATCCAAAATGATTGAAATCAGGATCTGGAAGGGATGTCTGTATCTCTGTGTTCATTGCAGCATTATTCACGACAGCTAAGATATGGAAATTCCCCACATGTCCACTGATAAATATGGATAAATGAAATGTGATATATACAGACAATGGAATATTATTCAGACTTAAAAAGGGAAATCCTGACTTCCTGTCAAGAGAGCAGAATAGATTAACGCTGGCTTGCCTCCTCCAAGACCATGTCAAAATTACAACTAAATTATAGAGCAACCACCCTTGAAGACTAGCTGACTGGCACTCTTATAACTAAAGATATGAAGAAGAAGCCACATGCAGAATGATAGGGGCACACCTAAGTGAAATGAGCTGGCCCACACCCCCATGTGTGGTGGTTACGAACCAGGAGGGACATCACAGCTACAGAGGCCACCCCTGAGGTCCCGGCCTCGCATGGGGATCCTCGGCCCAAAGCACCTGTGCTGGAAACAGGAGCCCCTGCAACATCTGGCTGTGAAATCAGCGGGATTCTGTCCAGGGTTTCTGGAGTTCCAGCCATTCCTCTTAAAGGGCCTCTGCATGAACTTACTCTCACTGCCTCTGAGCTACAGGGTGGGGCAGCAGCTTGAAAAGCATCAGGTACATGCAGGGAGGAGCTGAATGGTCTGGCTTCGGGGCCAGGACGGGAGGGGCAACTTGCTCCCAGGCAGAAATACTAATGGAGGCCGTTTATTCCTTTGCTGAGCCTTCCCTGTGCAGAGCCTGAAGGCACAGGTGGCCACCGAATCTCAGTCTCCTTCAAACTCTCCTCACCCTGGTGATTCCCTGAGACCCCACCCCTCTCAACTCGAGCCCAGGCCCCACCTCTTTCAGTGGCCGTTACTCCTGAGTGGCTGGCTTCCGTTCACGCTGTCGACTTCCTTAAAATCTCCAAAAGGTCCGCAAACCTCAGTCAAGCATCTTCTGGCCTTGGCGAGCCCAGTACCACTTGCTAAGCAGCCCGCACCCAGCCCAGCACTAGTGGCAGCTGGCCTCAGTTCACAGCTTGGCCTCTCCCAGGTGCCTCCAAGTCCAGCATAGCTGACAACCACCTTCAGATAACTCTGTAGCTCCTACCAGGTGGCCCCAAGAGGCCCAGAACCAACATACCTGGGGATGGGCTTCAGACCATGCAAGAGCCCCACCCAATTAGCTCATACACAACACACCCAAAGGGTTTACTCAGCAGGTGCCAGAGTCCTGCAACCGGAAATCCCACTGGGTGGGGTCAGCGCCTGCATGACAATCTGTCCTCTGGTCATGGCCAGGCCTCACAGCCAGTAGCTGCCTGAGGGTCGGTTCCAAACCCACTGGCATGCCAACAGAAATCAAGTCTCAACAACAGGAGGGGCACACCCAATCTCAAAAGAAATGAGGATAGTGTAAGGGGCCCCTGGGACCAACATTCACACTATAGGGGTACCAGGAGAAGAAGGAGAGAAAGGAATTGAAAGCCTAGGTGGAGAAAGAATGTTGGGAAAATTCCCTGTGGTGGCAAAAGAAATAGGCAAACAAGTCCAGGAAGTGCAGATAGCCCCAAACAAAATAAACCCCAAGAGGCCCACATCAAGACACATCATAATTAAAAGGCCAGTTTAAAGACAAAGAGAGAATCTTTTTTAAATTTTTATGTACTGATTTGAGAGAGAGAGAGGGAGAGAGAGAGAGAGAGAGAGAGAGAAGCATCAATTTGTTGTTCCACTTACTGATGCATTCACTGGTTGATTCTTGCATGTGTCCTGACTGGGGATTGAACCTGCAACCTTGGCATATTGGGATGACGCTTGAACCGAGTAATACCTAACAAGGGCCAAAGAGAGAATCTTAAAAGCAGCAAGATCCTTATAGTCAGAGGCCTGTTTCCCTGCAGCAGCTCCCTATTGCTGGAGGAGAAAAGTGCCCCAGACCCTTTCAGGACTCTTGGTCTTTTGGGCATCACACAAACCATGTGAGGGAAGAAGGAGAAAACCCCCCTTGATCCCTACAGGATTAATTTATTCAGAAAGGAAATCATAGAAAAATACTCAGCGTACAAGTTTTCTTAAGAAAATGAAGGAAAACTACAGCACGTGCCAAAGGCCGAGGAAGATCGCCCTGCAGGAGCCCCAAGAGGCGGAAGGACATCCTCGACCTTCTGAAGAAGGTGTAAGCCAGGAAGCGGAAAGAAACCTGAGTAGTGGGTGACTCGCCTGTCCGCGGATTTAAAGAGGACACTGCCGTTAGTCATTTGGACCCAGAAGAACTGCTAAGAGGAGTCAATGATTGGAAAGGCTTAGGGAAGAAGTAAGAAGAGTAAGAAACAAGTTTGTGACGGTGCATTGGAAGCAAAGACATTCGTGCAGACATCCTCATCCTGTGTGTTTAGGCCTTGAAT
>PVJD01011359.1:17825-46977 GCA_004026545.1 Mormoops blainvillei | reverse complement strand
GTCTCACTGGCCTTTCTGTCGCCTCGGGCACTCCTGCGGGGCGGGCTCTGTCTGCGGGCCCTGGAGCAGAATAGACCCGAGATGCTCACTGAACCCTCCAGCTAGCTGGCTCCCTCAGCCCCAGGGGCCGCGTTCCGGATTTTCTGGGACCATGTTTGCAGCCTGTCACAGGCGTTCCTGTTGTTGGAGCCACGAGACCTTGGCATCCATGAGTACCTCTCCCGTGGGCCCAGGGCCCTCTGTCTTTGGGGACGAGTAGGGGAGTGAGGTCGGTCTTGGCGCTGTTGTCCCGGGCTGTGGCTGTGTCACGGCCTCACCGCTGGCCTTGCTTGGGGCGCATCCTCTCTGAGTCCCCGGAGGCCCCTGACCCTAAGGCCTGCTGGGGCTGGGGGCCTGGCAACGTCGCTGCCACGGGCACAACCTCCCCAGCGCCCTCTTCGCCCAGATGGCAGAGCGGGTCTGGGCTGGTTTTGAGCTGAAATTTATTCTGTCAGGTTATTTATCCTTGATTTTTTCCCGCTGTGTGTCCTCCCTGCTACCGAGCGGTCCCCAGCTCTCAGCAGCCACTGACCGGGTGTCCCACCCTCTGGCCTGGCTCTTGCCCATCCAGCTGGAGACAGGCCCCACGGGAGGCACTCCATCCCAGGAGGCGGCCCCACTTCCGGTGCCACCACAAGTCCAGCTTGTCAACCGTGCTGCTGGCCAACCGACCCCAGGGTGGAGGTCGCAATGACTTCCTCCTCGATCATTTGACCTGCTAGCGCGGCTCAGGGGCACAGTTCACGTGCTAGGTGACAGGTTCATTATAAAAGGACCAGCCCTGACAGATGCACAGGGCCAGGCAGGCGCCCTCCTGGGTGTCACTGTCCCCGAATCGCCACGTGTTTGTCAGCCTGGAAGGTCTCAGGGCCCTGGGCTTTGGGGATTTTGAGGGGGCTTCTTTACAAGGCAGGATCGGTTCAGCTGCCGCCTCTGGAGAACGAGCCCAGCCCCCAGTCCCCCTCCGCCCCCTGGTCGGGGGTGGGACTGAAGTTCCAACCCTCCAAGCTCTTGGTTCGTTTCCCTGGCAACCGGCCCCCATCTTAGGTGATTCAGGGGCTTTTCAAAAGTCACCATATTAGCATAACAAAAGACACCTTCTGGCACTTAAGAAGTCCCAAGGGTTTCAGCAGCTCCGCTCCTGGACTGACAGAAAGGCCAGATGCCAGGTTCTCTCTATAAATCAGTGTCCCAGGGTGGTCCTTCTGGCCCTGCGACCTCGCCGCCCTTTCCTGTCCTCCCCCAGTTCCCGCCGAGAGGGGTGCAGTGTGGTCTCCGTCTGTGGAAGCCCTGGGTGACACAGGCGCAGTCACACTGTGCCCGTGAGCAAGGAGACCGATGACACAGCCAGTGTCCAGCTCTGTCCCCAAGACCTCAGGCGAAAGCCCCACCTGTGCCGGCCGCAGCTTTCCCAAAGTACTCAGCAGGTGTTGCTTCGAGGTTTGGTCTACCTGGCGAATCTGTCTGCAGGGAGCCAAGACCGCATAGTTCTGCTTTCATCCATCCCAGCGGCCTTGCCAGAAACAGTTCGCAGGAAGGAAGCAAATTCCGTGCCCAGCAGTCCTTGCTTGTCAGACCTGAGCCTGGTGATGGCCCTGGGGCGTGTGAGCCCGTGGTCACCTCTTAAGCCGTCCTAGTGAGGCTGTCCCCAAGCATCCCATGTCACTCACAGAGGGGCTCTGGTCTGTGGAAACAAACAGGTTTTGGGTTTCAGGCTCCTTCCGTCAAGGGCTGCACAGCCCTGCCCTACCAGAAGGCCGCTGCTTGGGTCCCCGGTCAGGGCATGTGCCTGGGCTGTGGGCCAGGTCCCCAGCCGGGGACGCGTGAGAGGCAACCGATCGAAGTTTCTCTTATGTCGATGTTTCTCCCTCCCTCCCTCCCTTCCCCTCTTCCTAAAAATAAATAAAATCTCTTTCTAAAAGCTGTGGAGTCCTTCCTTGTTGGCTTAACTTCCCGAGTGGGGTACGGTGGGGGTCTTTATGACAGAGTCACAGCTTGCGAACAGACTGGGGCCCTGAGGTCTGGGGTGTACGGGGTCTTTGCTGAGACTTGTGGGGGTGCGGTGTACACCTCTGAAGCCTGGACGCTTCCCTTGTTCCCCTCTCTGCCACCTCTCCACCCCCACAGGACCTTAAGCCGGTCATCGACGGGATGGACGGAATCAAAATTTCTCAGGGGCTGGGGCTGCAGGACTTCGACCTCATCAGGGTCATCGGGCGCGGGAGCTACGCCAAGGTCCTGCTGGTGCGGCTCAAGAAGAACGACCAGATCTACGCCATGAAGGTGGTGAAGAAGGAGCTGGTGCACGACGACGAGGTGGGCACGGGGTGGGGCGCGGGGGCCCCGCGAGAGAGCGTGTCGGCGCGTCATGTCAGCCTTAGGTCTGGCGCCACGGGCTGTGTTCTTTCAGGCAAAACTCACCAAGTGGCCCTTCTGACCATTTTGAAGTGCGCACAGCACTGCATTTCGCACATCCCAGCGTCGTGCCACTGTCACCTTTCCAGTGCCAGGACATTTTCATCCCCCAAAAGGAGCCCTCGTCCCTGTTAGCATCACCCCCAACTCCCCATCTGAGCTCCCACAGCAATCCCTGATCTGCTTCCTGTCCTGGTGGGTTTGCTTGTCCTAGACGTTTCTCTCTCCCTCACCCCCAACTTCTCCCTCTTCCCCCCTCTTCCCCCCCCCCCCCCCCACAGTTATACTGTGTGGCTCGTGCGGACGGCTCCTCACTGAGACTTGCGTCCGAGGTCCCTCCGCCGGCAGCCCGTGTCAGGGCCTCACCCCCGGTCGCAGCCCAGCGGTGCGGGCCCTTGTGGGTGGGCCCTTGGGTTGGTCCCGGCTTTTGGCTGCCGGCTGTGAGCAGAGCTGCCGTGAACCTGCGTGCGTAGGTATCTGTTTTGAGTCCCTGTTTTCAGTTCTTTGGGGTCTTTAGGCAGGAGTGGGATTGCTGGGTCGTCAGGCAGCCCCATGGTTAAGTTTCCGAGGACCCGCCAGGCCTCCGCCTTTCCCAGCAGCTGCACCCTCTGCGTCCCGCCAGCTGCGGGCCAGGGTCCCGGTCCCCAGGCACCTTGTCCAGTACCTGCTGTTTTCTGGGTTTGGGTTAGTGCCGCCCTGGTGGCTGTCACGTGGCACGTCACTGTGGTTTTGGTGGCATTGCCATAGGGACTAGTGACACTGAGCACCTTTCCAGGGGCTTGTTGGGTCCATGGACTTTGGTCCTCGTCCGCACCCAGGCGCAGCCCTGTCTCTCGGAAGCAGGGAGAGGACTGGAGCCCAGAGAGTGGTGGTGCCGTGTGGCTAGGCAGCCGCAGCCCAGCAGCAGAGGAGGCCGAGCCTGGGAGTTTGCGGGCCCTGCCCACAGGTGCACGTGTGAGGCGAGGGCACACTGCCGTGCCGGTGTCCGTACCTCGTGGTTAGGGACATTGAGGCCCTGGGAGGCGCGACATGCTGCCAATGTCCTTGCTGCTGGCCTGCTGCACTGCTGGCGGGCCCAGCCCCCTTCCCAGCCCAGTGGCCGGCAGCCCAGTTAACGGGATATGTGAGCCCCGGTTTGTCGGACCCTCGAGGGAAAAGACGTTTGGAAGTCAGTGCTTTGGTTCATCTCGGCATCTTCAGGTCACCCGCTGTGGGACGGGATGGGGAGGTGGGCGTTCAGGCGGTCTCTAGAGAAGGGCGGGACTCTCGAGTTGGCGAGGGGGTACCAAGGGTGTGTCCATACACGTGTGTGTGAGAGACGCTGGTGTCCCATGGCCGTGAGCCTGGGCTGTGCGCATGAGGCTTTAAGGGCCACCGCAGCAGCGGCCGGATGGTGGCCCCCAAGGAGACGTGCTCACACCCGAACCCCAGGACCTGCGGCTGCGTCAGGCATGAGAACCTGGCTCGACCTCCACCTGCAAGGGGAGCAGGTGTCCTGGCCACCAGCAGGGTTTTCTGCCTGAGCATCCGGGCGACTGGCTGCCTTTGCAGAACAGACGGAGGGGCCAGTCAGGGGCGCCGTCGGAGGCCGGCCTGGCGGGGGGAGGTGCCAAGCGGAATTGCCCAGCAGCCGTCACACGAGCATGGCTGGAGCTGGGGGTCCGCCGCATGGACAGGTGGGATGGAAGCCTTTCCACCCCAGGGTGGCAAGCAGGCTGGCAGACAGGGACGAGAGCGGCTGCACCGCAGGTTCCCGCACAGAGTGGGGGGCAGCCCTGAGGGAGGAGCGGGCTGAGGAGGCGCCCGTGGGCTCGGGGGAACTGCCCGCCCTCCATCCTTGGGTTCCTCGGGCTGAAGTGGGGGTGAGGCCAGCCTCCCAGGGATGCTGCGGGAGAGCCCAGAGGCCAGCACCCCGCCGGTGACGGTGGTGGGGACGGTGATGACGGCGATCGGGATGGTGGAGGCGATAGTGGCCGTGGAGGGCGACGGTGGGCGGTGGTGCGTTCTCTCTTTCCCAGCGTCATCTCCTCCCAGGGTGCCTGCAGGGGGCGTCGGGGAGCCTCAGTAACACCCGCCGGTTTCCGTTTCAGGACATTGACTGGGTGCAGACGGAGAAGCACGTGTTCGAGCAGGCGTCCAGCAACCCCTTCCTGGTCGGCCTGCACTCCTGCTTCCAGACGACCAGCAGGTGAGGGGAAGGGGGTCCTGGGACCCTGCCGGTGCCGGTCGGAACTGTGTGGGCGCTGGGTTGGCGTGAGCCGTAGGCCTGCCTCCATGGCAAGCACGGGGGATTTCGGTTCATCCATCTAGCTTGGTGCTCGTTGGCTGGTGTCACATTAAGTAAATTTCATGCACCTGAACCTAGATTGTTTCATTCTGGTTACAGGGTAATTCTCGAAGGCACCCGTGAGTGCAGGTGCTGGGCCGGGTCTGGAGACGGCCCACGAACAGAGGGTGGGGCTGTGCTTGTGGGCTGGTACCGTCGGCTTCCCCGTGAGCCTCCCGGGTGGCAGGATCCGCTGCTTTGAAAAGGCTGGGAAGCCACGGGTCTAGGATGCTTAATATGTACTCTGTTCAGAATTTTTGGCCAGTCGACTGGAACTCACCCCGTTTGTTTGAAAAGCTGTTGGCTGTGTTCTGGGCGGGTGGTCCTCGAAGGGTTCTTAGAACCCACAGGACACAGCACGTCATTGGGCTCAGGGTTGAGATTCTCCTGGGGAGTTTCAGCTCCACACAGGAAACCGCTGGCTCCTCGAGGCCCCGCTAAGGGCCGGCCGCGCAAGCAGGCCTTTCGCAGCCCGAGCGCCCGGCTGTGTGTCGCGCCAGCAGCCCGCACGCCTCCTCGCCCACCCCCAGCCCACCCTGACCATCAGCGCCCGGGCCCGGCACTGGGGCGCCTGCGCGCCCAAAGCACCCGGGGTGCGCTGGCCTCCCCCTAGTCTGCGGTGGTCCCGCCCCGGGTCCCCTGATTCCGCCTCCTGAGGGCGCCGCAGGCTCCCCTCCTCTCTCCTGCCTGGACCCCGCCCGAGCCTCCTGGGGTGCCCGGTGCCCCAGGCCGCCAGTCCCCAGCGTTGGAGCCAAGACATGTTTTGAGACCATAGATCTGAGTGCCCGTCTCCGGTTCCGGAGACCCCCCCCCCGCAGTTTGCCCTCCCAGTTGCTTCTGGGATTGGTCCAGGCTCTTGGGCGCGGGCCGGTCCCCACGATCAGGCTCTACCCTGGTCCCAGCTGCGCTGCCTGGCAGGACGGCCCTGTCCTCTGCTCGGCCCCTCTCCACCCCGGAGCTCGCTGGGAAGGGGACGGTCTTCCTGGCCACACTCGGCACACTGCCTCTGGCCTCGGTTTAGCCCTGACCACAGATCCTGGGGTTCCGGATCCACCCGGGGAGGGCAGCCCACCCCCGCCCCGCACCTCCTCACCTCCTCACAGGACTCCTGAAAAGCATTTATTCTGGTGTGTGCTGAATTTTATGGACGTAAATGGGGCAAATTATCCAGCCTCTGCCCTCGCCAGAACACAGCACCTTCTGCCCTCAGGCCCAGGACCTCCGTCCGTGTCACAGTGTCCTAGGCACTTGAAGTCAGAGCTGTGAGAACTTGCATCTGTGAACTGTTTCTGTAGGGTCCCTGCTTCCTGCACCGCTTTTTAAGCTGACATCTAGAAAATTCGTTTACAACCTTCCGTCACAGCGGGGTGGCCCCACCCAGGAGTGTCTCCTGCACCCGTATTTTCTTGGTCATTGACCTCTTAGTAGCTGCCGACCCTTAGTGAGCCAGGACAGGGCGTCTTCCCGGGCCGTCCTCTCTGTCCTGGCCCGTGTGCCGCGCGAGTGGGAAGCCCTCTAGGGCCAGCTGCGCTGCACGTCCTGATGGCACCGGACGGAGCATGGGCCCGCCTGGTGTCCGCAGGTGATTCTTTTAAGGGGCAGCCTCACGACCTTTGTACAAACCTAAAGCAGGCGCCTGTCAGGTTTCACCGGCTCACTAGCTAACCAGGGGCCAGCGAGGGCACTACCACCCTCTCGGAGTGGAGTTCGAAGTCCGCTCGCACCTGGTCCAAGACAGAGACGCAGACGGCCGGGGGTGGGCCTGGGCACTGAGCCCCTTCCTGCCCCCAACTGGCTGCGTTTGTGTGTGCACCCGCGCCGACTTGCGGCGTTGGACAGTAGCTGCAGACGGTGACAGGTGGCACAGGAACGTCCCAGAAGGGCACGTGCAGGCCATGCCTGCATCCCCGACCGACACCGGGAGCCCGTCCCGGTCCCAGCGCTGCTGTCCCTGATGGCCTCATGAGCAGAGGCCCTGGAGCCGGCACAGGCCCCACTGGCAGTCCCCCCTTGTCCTGTCTGAGCCGCCTTGCCCCAGTCACCCTCTGGCGCCCCAGCTTCCTGCGCTGGAGTGGGGACAACAGGGGTGACCTGCTGCTGAGGGGCCTGTCAGGTCATCCCCCGCCTTTACGGTCGTTGTCCAAGCCCTGATGTGATGGGTACCAGCAGCTCCCTCAGGCGGACACCGGCAGCTGTTAGCTGGCACGGCCGCCAGGACGCCCACGCAGAGGCGGTCACGGGACGCGTGGAGGCAGTGGGACTGCGGCAGCTGGGGGGGCAGGAGAGGCACAGGACTGTGCTGTGCAGGCTCCTGGGCGGCTGAGGGGCCCTGCCAGTGTCGGGAGGGCTTTCCTTTCACCCCTTGGTGTCACCAAGGGAGTGCCGGGGCCCGGTGGCTGTCGTCGCGTGACACAACAGGAACCAGTTGCCCTGGAGCTGGGCCGGGAGGCCCTGCAGCCCCAATAGAAACCTGGCGGCAGACAGCGGAGCTCCCTGCCAGCGTGGCGATTGGAAGGGGGTCTCTGAAAGGGGGGAAATAGGCCTTTTTTCCCCCAGTCCAGGAGCGCCCATCCTGGTTGCTGTGTCCCATGCTCAGGGTGACGTGGAGTCCCCAGTGTCGGTCGGCACTGGTGTCACTACACGTGTGCAGAAGGTACCAGCCAGTCGGCGATATTTTAATACCAAGTAGACGCCCGTCTTACAGGAGAACCACTTCTCACACCCGCACGGCCACTTCAGTTCAGGCTGTTTCAGGAAAACGACCCAAAGATTGTGGCTAGAATCGCTGTTTTCAGCCGCCCTGCTCCGTGTCTGACGGTCCTTTGGGGCCACGTGAGTCACGTCGGCACCATTGCAGATCGGCGGTGACAGACCCCCTCGGAGACACGGGGAGGTGGCGCTGAGCTTCACTGTTCAGCGCCCTTCACTGTGGGCGCGGGGCGTGTTCCTGCCCGGCGCCTGGCGCCCTACGAGTCTGTGGCCGAGCTCCGTGGCCCGTGCCCATGTGGCTACTCGGCCCAGGGCTGTTCTCCGTGTCCCTCACCTTCAGGTGGACAAAGGGGCACCGCGTGCCTGTGTGCCGGCCTGAGGCGGCCGCGAAGGTGCCACAGAGGCGTCAGCGATGGCCCCGGGCAGGGAGAGGCCAGCCACGTGCAGGCGGCAGGGGTGGGGCGGCATGAAGAGGGGACGGACCGTGAGCAGGGAAGCAGGCGAGCCGCCTGAGCGGGCGGGGGGACCCTCAGCAAACTCTGGCGACGGCAGGAGGTGCTGACGGGACGTGTCATTGCTGCGGGGCAGGGACCGGGTGAAGCACAGCCCCAGCCGCCCAGGTTCGGCGCAGGCCCCCTGAGACCGGCCATGAGGATGTCGCGGGGACACGGTCCTTCTACAGGAGCGGCAGCGGCTCGGCCGGGGCACTGGGGGAGGTTTTGGGGTCTGTTTTCTTTCTGCATCAAGTTCACAAGACCAATGGGCATTGGAAATCACCCCAAAGCCCTGGCCAGCAAGAGACCCTCAGGGTCGCGGCCTTGGTGCCCAAAGCCTGGGGCCGAGTCCTCCTGCCTTTAGAGACCGCGCACAGCACGAGGGCGTGCCATCCGTCGTTGCCGCCTGAGCTGGCGGTGGCTCCCGGCTTTGGGGCAGGGCGAGTCGGGGGCATGTTACTGGACTGGAAGAGCCGCGCGGGGACAGGACCTCGCCGGGGCCAGGCAGCGGGGCTCCTTGTGTCAGGACCAGACCGGAAACTCTGCTTTTGCCAACTATTAAGTAATATCCTAGAAAATAAAAAATAGATACCGTCAGAAGCCACACAAAACAAGAGCAGCTTTTTGAGCTGAAGTTCAGCAGTGTGCGCAGGAGGAGGGGGTCGCCACGGGCACCCCCAGGAGGCGCCCGTCCCGCCCACACCGCCCTGGTGCTTCCCGGTTCTCTGTTCTGTTTTTGGCTGTTTATTGTCCAGTATGGACTTTAGAATCAGACCGTCTCGCTCCAGAAAGAAAAAGAAATTGGGTTTTCGTTGGGACGTAACATTTACATTCCCAATGTAAGTGAGCGGGCTGTGCTCCGGCCCGCCCCACCTGCTCGCGCCCTCTCTCGGGGGTTCAGTGCCTCCCTGGCTTAATCTTCATCCCGAACATCTGCCTCTCCCGTCTCTGTCATTAGCGAGGTCTTTGCTCCCGTCACAGAACCAGCTGCGCAGTTTCTCCCGCTCGTGCAGCTCATTGCTCGGGCCTCCTTTCTGCAGTCATTTTCGGGTAGATTTCTTGGGTTTCTGGGTGCTCACGGGAGACATCTGGTGCGCCACCCCTCCTCCCGGGGTGCCCCTGTTCGTTTGTTTCCCCGCCCAGGGACGCAGCCAGTCCCTGCCTCGCCTCGGGCGACGGCGTACCGCCGACAGACCTGCTCCCCACGGGAATCTCCCAGCGAGCATGACGCCGGCCGCTGTGGCCACCGGGCGTCGAGAGAGCAGGACCGAACCACCACGTGTTTCAGACAGATGGAAAGACAGATGGACAGATGGCTCTGGCATTTGCCACCGTAGGGGACTAGAGGGGTGTTGGGAGAGGAAGGGGGGCACAAAGACCAAGGCCCCCACCTGTGACCGGCACACCACGTCCGCTCAGGGGAGAGAGTCCTGTCTGCCAGGCCTGCAGGCCAGGGAGGCGCCGGCCCCTCCTGCTTCTCAGACCTGCACGCCCCTGCCCCACAGCAGGTGGGGGCCGCAGGCAGTCTGGGGGATGGGCAGCGAGCGGCCAAGAGTTGTCGTTTGTCTTACAGCAGGAATGCCAGACTCTTTCGCAGGTCCTCCGTGAAGGAGGTGACGGCGAGGGGCCTCCCCACCAGGAGCCGCCCTCGGCCCTGCCGCTCCCGGGGCCCCGCGCCGGTCTGCGCATGCATCCTGTCCGTGTCCTGCGGCGCGCATGCACCTTGTTTAGGGCTTCTCCGTTGGCGTCGACGTTCGATCCATCTGTGGGTTCCCTCGTGCAATCTCTTTTTTAAAAAAAATTTTTTATTGTATTTTTTTATTACCATTTATTCCCCTAATACCCTCTTCCATCTCCACCCATCTTATGTGATCTTTATTGGACTTTTTTTTTTTAATGTCTTTTTAAATTTTTAAAAATATATTTATTTTTAGAGAACAGAGGGGAGGGAGAAAGGGAGAGAAATATCAATGTGTGGCTGCCTCTCGCACACCCACTAGAGACCTGGCCCCCTCAACCCAGGCCTGTGCCCCGACTGGGGAATCGAACTGGCAACCCTTTGGTTCACAGGCTGTAGCTCAGTCTACTGAGCCGCACCAGCTGGGGCATTATTGAGTTTTTAAATTTCCCTTACTTTATTCTCTGGAAGTTTTTAAATCACGTTGGCAGGTGCCCTGGGAGACTGCGGCACCTGGGGGTACTCAAGGGAGCAGGCGCCCCTCCTCCGCCTCCCGGTGTTTGTGAATGTCATTATCTGAGGCTGGTCTGCGCCCCCCACCCCCTGCATGTGTTCAGGCTGCCGGAGCCGCTGCCAAAGCCTCTCCCGGCCCAGCCGGGTCTGCCTCCCACCTCTGGGGCGCCTCCTGGGAGCCCCGGTCTTTGGCCGCTTGTGCCCCCCACTCCCAGAGTGAGAATTCGAATGGCTGTGCCATTGTCCGTCCTGTTTCTGATCCGAGTCTTCACTCCAGACAAAGGCCCCTTCCTGTGCCCCTTGGCCCACCTCCAGGAGCCACTGTGCTCCTGGAGCGTCTCTCCGAGGCTGACTCCTCTTACCTGCTGCGCGTTGACCTTGGGCAGCGCTGTGGGCGGCCACCTGTGAGGTAGGGATGCAAACGGGTGTGATGCGGGTTCTTCCTGGACAGAAACCGTGTGGCTCTGAGGAAGTTACTCAGCCTCCCCGTGCCTCAGTGTCCCCATTTTGCCTGTTTTTACCATTTGCAGTACGTCTCGCTAGGACTGCAAGGACAAACTCTGCTGTCCTGATCCCAGGAGTTGCTTCCAAATGTCCCCTGAACTTCTTCAGCTTCCCCGGACACTGACGATGTTTTTTCCAGAATTAGTGATTTGTTTTCCCCAGAAGTGGCATTGCCAGTGTCCCAGTGTGGACGCTGGCTCCGTGGGTGCTCATGTCAGGCTGAGGGGGCAGCTCCCTGGGGACAGGACTTGGGGTGACTGGAAAATGACTGCCCTGTGTTTCAAAATCACCTGAGAGTTTGAATAAGTGCTTTTAAAAAAAAATTTTTTGGAATGACTTTTACGTCTTAGGTCCCTTCCCAGGTTAATAGGTTTAAACACAAGTTGCACTTAGCACAGTGCCTGACACTGAGGCCACACCACTGTCACGCGCCCCCGTGGCTCCTCCTGGGGACAGGCACGCTGCCTCTGTGAGGGGCCAGGTGGTGCGCATTCAGCGTCTCGCTCGTGGCGCAGTGGCAGCCAGGCCCCAGGGGTGTGCCTCGGGCCAGCGGGACCTGTCCCAGCATGTCCTCTGGAGGTGGGGACAGCGCGAGGCCCAGAGCGGCAGACTCGGGGTGCGGACAAGGCCTGGGTGAACCTGAGAACCGCGGTCGCCCCTCCCCGACTCCTCCGGCAGAGCCGGTGACCTGAAAACCTGAGAGCTGCCCTCAACTGGGTATTTCTGGAAAACTGTGTGAGTTTAATTTTGAAAATGGAAACTTATTAAATGTGAGGAAGAGCTCACCTGGAAAGAAGCCACGTGCAGAATTGCCTGGAGAAGTGCGGGGCCCTGTGTGCCTCTGACGACATTGCTGGGGCTCGGTTATTTAAATCCCAGGACACCGGCGGCCTCTCGCCTGCTCCTCAGACCCCCCGTGGCCAGGTCAGCACTGACCCCCGCCCCCCGGACCCGCGGCTCTGTGTTGTGCCTGCACTGGGATCAGCCCCTCCTCGCTACCGCCCCGTGGTGACAGGGCGCCCCCTTCGCTCCCGCGCCCCCAGGCCCCCCGCCCTGTGGCCCCTCCAGACCCAGCAGCGCCCTCGTCAGCCCCACACCTGGCCCGTGCCCCTGGCATTTCTCAAGCGCGGAGCTGGGCCGCGGCCCTCCCTTTCCCGCCCCGAGGCAGACCGCACACGCGTGGGGCGCAGACGGCTACGGGCGGGAGTGAGTGGGTGGATGGAACTTGGGTGCCTGAGTTCTACGGTGCGGGGCTCAGGACTGGGCGACAGCAGTGTCGAGTGTTCCAGGGTGATGCGTTGGTGCTGGTGCAGGGCTCCGCCTCTGGGCGCACTTCGGTCTGGACAGTGTTCCCTGCTGACCCGGGATGGGTCAGGCGACCCAGGCCAGCTCTTTGGCCGCTCAGAGTAGACATGGCCGTGGAAGAGGACAGGCCGTCGGACGGGAACAGCGCGTCACCAGCGCGTGGCGCCTGGGCGTCCGCAGTCAGGGCTTCGGCCAGTGGGGCGCCACCTGGGGCCGCAGCCTGCATTGCACTCGCTCTCCCGCCAGGCTGTTCCTGGTCATAGAATATGTCAACGGCGGGGACCTCATGTTCCACATGCAGAGGCAGCGGAAGCTTCCCGAGGAGCATGCCAGGTGAGTGCCGGGTGGGGCCGGGGGCTCGCGGCAAGCTGCACGCAGGAGGTGAGGTTCGGGGCTAATGCGTGCCCTGCTGTCCTGTGAGCAGCTGTTCCCAAGTCACTCGAGGCCGTGGACTTGGGAGGGTCCCGTGACTCGGCCTGGCAGATCCAGGCCCTGCAGGGGCAGCTTCTAGGCTCGTCTGGAGAAGCGGGTGCTTCGTGGAACAGTGCTGCTGTGGCTTTGCCTTTTCTGTCCCCAAAACGAGGTGACAGGTTCTCACTAAGTCCCCGAGTGGACAAGGGGAGGAAAGGATTGTGTCACCGGCTCCCCCACTGCCTGGGGCTTTGCTTCTGCGCCCTCGCGCTTTCCCATTTCCCACCGTTTCCTCTCTCGTTTCTTCACTAGAAAAACTTCCGTGCGGTTTTGAGCCACCTTAGGTCTTCCTGGGAAATGGCAGTGAATAAACACGCCCTTCTTCTTTTTCTAACTGTGAAGCACGCGTCCTGGAAACCTTGCCGCACCAGCCACTGCCCAGAGCGCGGCTTGGGGGCGCCAGGCGCGGTCGCTGTCGTGCAGCCCGCTTTCTCCTTCAGAAGCTTCCGTCTCCCCGACCTGCACCTCTGTCCCCATTAAACGCTCCCCACCCCCTCCTCCAGCCCCTGCGCCACCATCTGCTCTGTGTCTGTGGGTCTGACCCCTCCGGGGACCTCCCGGGAGTGGAGCCCCATGGTCTCTGTCCTTCTGTGTCCGGCTCCTGTCCCTCAGCGTGACGTCCTCCTCGTGTCGGCTTCCTTCCTGGCCAAGGCCGAGGGCCGTTCCCGCGTGTGGATGGACCGCCTCGTGTGTGTCCCTCACCCGCAGGCACTGGGCTGTTGCCACCTCTCGGCGACTGTAGGCAGGGCCACTGTGCCCGTGGGGGCGCACCTGTCTCTTCAAGCCCCTGCTTTCTGTTCCTTTGGGGACACGGCCGGGGGGGGATTGCTGGATTGCGGGGTCGTTCTGTTGTTTTTGAGGAATCTCCACGTCATCTTCCTCAGAGGCTGCACCAGTTTATGTCCCTGCCAGCAGTGCCCTGGGTCCTAGCGTCCACGTCCTCGTCACACTTGTGGTTTGGGGGAGGGGGCAGGGGGGGCGGTGCGCGTGATTGTGGCTGGTGTCTCCCTGTGGCTTTGATTGGCGTTTCCCGGACAGCCAGGATGCTGAGCATCTTCCCTGGTCCTACGGGCCTGGCGCTCTCATCAGCCGGAGGCGCGGGGCCGTGTGCGGGCATGCGCGGGGAGAGCAGGGCCAGCGGCCTCCAGTCCAGGCCCCCTGTTGGGCCCACTCACGCCAGGACGCCCCATGCCAGGTTCTATGCCGCCGAGATCTGCGTCGCCCTCAACTTCTTGCACGAGAGGGGGATCATCTACCGGGACCTGAAGCTGGACAACGTGCTCCTTGACGCCGACGGCCACATCAAGCTGACGGACTACGGCATGTGCAAGGCGAGCGGCCCCCGGGTCCCGGCCCCCAAGCCCCGGCCTGCTCGCCTCGCATGGTCCTGGACAGAGACACCGACCCCCCCACTGCCCAGGCCCCTCCCGCTGTCCTGAGGCACACGGTTCCACTGGCACGGTCACAGCGGGGCTGTCCTCCCTCCCGCTAACCAACTTTGTCCCCACAGGAAGGCCTGGGCCCTGGTGACACCACGAGCACTTTCTGCGGAACCCCGAATTACATCGCCCCAGAAATCCTGCGTGGGGAGGAGTACGGTGAGTGCCAGGCGGGCGGGCGGGCGGGGCCGGCCCAGGAGGCGGCCAAAGCCACAGGGCAGAGCCGGGTGGGGCCCAGCCCCACAGCCCCACAGCCCCGAAAGGGGCTCACTGACCAGGCACACCCCAGCCACACGCCTCATGCCCAGTGTGCTGCCGCCTGGCCTCTGCCCTTACTCAGGCCCACGGAGCAGCCCCTGCTGTCCCAGGCGTCCCTGGTGAAGGACACGGGGACAGGACCCCTCTTATGGAGGCGGCATCCGGGCTGGGAAGGAGGGAAGGCACGTGGGGCAGGGACAGACCAGGGTCCCGAGTCAGCGGTGCTGCCGTGACCCAGACCAGGCCCCGCCGCCCCGTGGGCACAGCTGCGTGCTCCGCCCCTCCTTCCCCGGCGTGGGAGAGGGCGTATGTGTGCTGGTGTTCCAGTGAAACGTGGCGCAGCGGGGCTGTCAGATATTTCTAAGCATTTTCTTTGCCATTAAAAATGAGGGGTAGGCAGGGTGAGTGGGATCTGCCCTGTCCGATACTCAGGCACGAGGGGCCAGAGGAGGACAGACAGAAGATCACTGGACCACAGGGAGCGACGAGGCCTGGAGACAGCTGGCCGTCCACGGGCAAAGCACCCCCATTCGCTAAAACAGGCTGCCAACAGGCCAGCCGTATTTGAAGTTGAAGCCAAAACAGTGAATGTCGGGGAGTGTCTGAGAGAAAGGGAACCTTCAAGCCAGAAACGAGAAAGGAAGTTGTCCCACAGATGGGCTCCGTTTTACCTGTCTGTGAGGTCGCAGGTGCCACACACAGAATTAAAGGGCCCGGTGACAACTGGAAACTGGTGCAGAGCTGGGTCGAAGACTCATGTCCTCGATGTGGAACGGCTTTGAAGTCATTAGAAGAGAACTCGCTCCCCCCCGCCCCCCACCCAGGGACAGCAGGCAGAGGGAAGCCAGCACAGGGGAGGTTGGGGAGGCGTCACACAACCCAGCGACAGGCCGGCTTGGCCCCAGCGTGATGCGCCTGCCCACTTGCAGGGTTCAGCGTGGACTGGTGGGCACTGGGCGTCCTCATGTTTGAGATGATGGCCGGGCGCTCCCCCTTCGACATCATCACCGACAACCCCGACATGAACACCGAGGACTACCTGTTCCAAGGTGACGGTGTGGCCGGGAGGGTCCCTGCCCCTGGAACCATTTGTCCCCTACAGACCAGGCTGGGCCAGCCATGGGCTGGGGGTATGCCGCTCTTTCCCGTCACCAGGAAAGAGCCCGTCCCGATCTAGCACAAACTCCCTCCTGCCGGGGCCAGGTGCACCGGGAGGCCTGCCGGGGCGAGCGGTGAGGGCGGGGCGACTCAGCAGGGGCGCTGTCCCCTTCCAGCCTCTGTCAGGGCTCCCAGCCATCCATTGGAGAGTACCTGCCCCAGCCTCCGGGCCCTCGGTCGTCCCCCGGCGCCCTCTGGCGGCCGTGTGCGGGGGTGCTGTGTGTGAAGGGGCGGGGTGGTCCACCTGGGATCCCCCCGGGCTGCAGATCTGTCTGGGCCCTGCCCCCCGCGGCTCCTTCCCTGCCGGGCACAGCAGACACGGGGGTCACGGTGAAGGACACGGCATCCAACGACGGTCCCGCCCCCTGCAGTGATCCTGGAGAAGCCCATCCGCATCCCCCGCTTCCTCTCCGTCAAAGCCTCCCACGTCCTGAAAGGATTTTTGAACAAGGTACGCTTGCAGCCAGCAGGACGGGCACCAGGACGGACGTCCGTCGCGCCCTGGGCTCCGGCTTCAGGAGGGGCTAAGGCTGTGCTTGGCCATTTTCCAGGGACCCTTCGGTGCGGGTGGGAGACTGCTTCCTGCTCAGCTTGCCCTGGGGGTCCTCGGCTCTCGCTCCCATTCGACAAAACAGAACGATGAGAAGGGACGCAGAGAGGACGCTAGAGGCCCTGGGGGGCGTGTCTGAGGGAGGGGAGCCGAGCCCCCTGCGGGCCCAGTGGGAGCTGCGGATGGGGCTTCTCTGCCCCAGCCGACATGTCCTTATTTAAACTCTGACCCCTAGGACCCCAAAGAGAGGCTTGGCTGCCGGCCACAGACTGGATTTTCCGATATCAAGAGCCACGCATTCTTCCGCAGCATAGACTGGGACCTGGTAACGCCTCTCAGAACCCGAGCCCTGCCCCCCATGGTGACGGGTGGGCGTGAGGGGTGTGGTGGGCACTGCCCTGGGTTGGGGGGATTTGGAGGTTCCCACGTGACAGAGCCGGGAGACAGGACCAGCCCGGTCCCTGGGGATAGTCCCTGGTGACCCTGAGGGTCCCGTGGGGCACTGCCCCCGCCCCCGCCCCCGCCGCGATTCTGCGCAGAACTGCAAGCGGGGGCTGCTCAGGGAAGTGCGGTCCCTCTGGCCCCTGCCGGTTGGCTCTCCAGAGCCCGGTGTTCTCTGGCCCGAGGCGGGGCGCTCGGGCCGGCTGTGGCTCCCAGCGTCGAAGGAAAACGGAAACTAATCTGTTTGAAAACATGTAACCGGTTGCAGTTACTGAAATGCAGCCTTTAAAACATGCTGTTTTGGAGAAGAGGTTACGTCACTGGCCAAGTGAACGCTGGATTCAAGTTCGGACTATGGGGGCGGAGGCCCTGGGGGCTGGCCCCCGCCACTGCCGCTCCCCGCGCACAGGGCTGTCGTCTGTGTGTTTGGGGGGCTCCTGGGACCCCGGCCGGGTGAGGGAAGCCTGGGGACAGGGGCCGCCCTTGCCCCGGGTGGCCGTCAGGCCCAGCCGGGTGGGCCCACAGAACCGAGGTCCTCCCATAGCCGAGTGTGAGTGCGACGTGGGGCCCAGGGCACTGGCACGCTTTACGCAGCCAACTTTGAATCTTCTCGCTGCATCGCACTGTGCGCAAGCACAAGACGGAGAAACTGGACTCTGGCTGGTTTTTGACACTGTAGGTTTAAAATGGGTTCTGCCAGGTGCAGCCCCAGCACTGCCATGGGCTCTGGCCAGACTGTGGGCCCAGGGAGAGCCCTAGTGGCCCGCCACGCCATGTCCTCCGAAGGTGGCATCTGGTCACGTCTGGCCACTGCATCCTTGCTGACAACCTGTCCTTGGGTGTGGGCTGAGCCCCTCATCCCTAAGTGCTTTTGGGAGCGCCAGTACCCACTGATGGCCTGGACGTGAATGGTGCTCGTGTCCGAGCCGGGCCTCCGAGTGGTGAGAACCATGGTGTTGGCCGCTGTCCACAGGTGCAGACCCGCTAGGTGTCCTGAGGGACGTGGGCCAGAACACAGGGCAGGGGGACACGGAGGAGGGTGTTTACTGTAAGGGACGCAGAGACAGGAGGGCTCCTCCGCCCTCACAGGTCCCCATGGGCATTCCAGGTGCCGGGCAGCCTGGAATGTCCTCTCGGTCCAGGCCTCATACCCTCCGTCGGCCAGGCGGGCCCGTTGCTCCCTGAGTGCAGGCGGCACCACGCAGCCACCAGCCCGGGTTTGCTGATGTCCTCGTAGACGGGGACGTCTCAGAATGACCGTGACCGCACGGCCCGCTGGCCCTGCCTGCGCGTCTTCACAGAGCTGCTGGGGCTTTGGTCTGACAGCCTCTGCTGCAGGGCGTCTGGGTGGCCGCTTGCCCTCAGCAGTGGTGTCTCATACGGCGTCCGGCTCTTTGCTGGAATGTGCCGTGTCCCCCAGCGAGCAGAGAGAACGAGGTGGACCTACACGGTCATCCTGCATGTCCCTGCTCCTCAGGGCCTGGTGTCCTTCCAGCAGCCTCTGGATTTTTCTGGGTTTGGTTTTGTTTGCAGTTTTGTAACTCCATTCAACGGTCAGCAGTTCTCATCTCGTTCGGTGGTGGCAGGCACATGGGACATTCCTGAGTCCCTTGACCCAGACGGCACTGCCGAGCCTGGTGTCACCTCACGCATCTGGCATCCCCAGCGTCTTCGGGCGGATTTCTGGGTCTCTGAGCGCCGGCAGGCAGCCTTCTAGAGCCACCTCCATGAGGGCCAGTGGCGGCCGTGGCCACCACCTCCCCTCCCTCCCTCTTCTCCGTGGGAGCCGGTCCGAGGGCCCCGGGTGGAAGGGAAGGCCTGTCCGCAGCTTTTGGCTGAGGAAGGAGGAGGGCGCGTGGGATGTGTTGGAGGGAGGGTTGCACAGCCCCCGCGAGCCCCCAGCCACACTGCTTCCTGGTCCAACCTGACTCACTATTTGACATCTTTGTAAAGCAGCCGAGACCCAAGGCGGGCAAAGTGGTTTAAGGAATGCTCCCTTTTCCCACTTTTTATTAAAAAAGATCCCATATTGATAAAAGAACGTGGGTCTGACAGGGAAACAGAAATGAACACAGGGAACGTCTTGCGCCCTGACAATGCGGCCTGGGCTGTGGCCCATCCCTGCCGGGTCAGAGAATGCACACGCTCACACATGTGCACACGGCTCACATGCACACACACACACATGCCCCCCACATGTACATGCACATGTGTGCGCACACGTGTACACGAGTGAGCCACTCTGCCTGCAGGGTCAGCCCATCCCTCTGTTTGGCGCTCCCCTTCCTGCCATCCTCTTGGTGACAAAAGAGACATGTCTCCGTCTGTGGCCTGGCTGCCATGCTGGCCACACCCCTGGCCTCTGGGGCCTGAGTGGGGAGGGCCCATCAATTACCATGTGCTTCCTCGTGCACTTCCCCGGCCCCATCGGCAGAGCCTGTGTTCACTCTTGACCGACCCCCACCAGCTCCCGGGCACTTTTGTCGCTGGGCTGGTGTCCTGACCACCCAGGGCCCCAGCGTGCACACAGGGATGCACGCTGGGGCCCTCTTGGTATCAGCCGGGCCACTGCTGTCCACATTACATGGGGCCTTGGGCCGCCTCCCCCTTGGGCGGGGCGGGAGGCCCGAGGGGCGGGCATCCGTGAGCCAGCTGGGGGACCCTCGGCGCTGACGCAGCCTCTCACACGCCCCAGCTGGAGAAGAAGCAAGCGCTGCCACCCTTCCAGCCGCAGATCACAGACGACTACGGCCTGGACAACTTCGACACGCAGTTCACCAGCGAGCCTGTGCAGCTGACCCCTGATGACGAGTAAGCCCGGGGGCAGGGTGGGCCGGCCACGGCCAGTCCTGAGTTGGGTGTGCTGGGAGCGTCAGGGTGACCCCGGAGCCACACCCTCTGCCTGTGCCCACAGGGACGCCCTGAAGAGGATCGACCAGTCCGAGTTCGCAGGGTTCGAGTACATCAACCCGCTGCTGCTGTCCACTGAGGAGGCCGTGTGAGGTGGCCTACGCTGCGGCCACGCCTGCGAACGGCCCGTCCCCCTCCCCCACAGCGCACGCATGCCAGGGAGGGACGTGGCTGCCAAGACCGCGGCCGGGCGGCCGGGGCGCCTCTCGGGGCAGGACAGTATCCCCGCAGCCTGCAAGGCCGCTCCACGCCAGAGGACTTGGTCCTTGCACCTGCGCCACGGAGGCCCCGCGGCGACCGTGTCCAAGGGAGACATGGTCCCACGATTCCGAAGGTGCACACTTTCCACAGAAACAGAACTGGCCCGCTCCGCCGGGAGACTTACCTGTAATGTCCTGGGAATAAAACGTACCGATGGTGTAGATGCGCCCTTGCTGCCTTTTTTCTGCGGGGCACCTGCCAGCAGCGCGGTGTGTGCGCAGAGCGGGCCGGGGGACGGGAGTCTAAGTGCCTGTGACGAAGAAATTTTACAAATGCGGAACGTTTTCTAAATCCTGGTAAGTTCCTATTGTTAGTATTTAACAAGGATTTTCATACAGAGTGTGGCAACAGCCTTGGAGTCCGATGCCTGCCCCCCCCCACCCGCCACACACACACCTGACGGCACTGCGTCCCCGCCAGTGCAGTGCACAGGGATGCAGAAAGTTGGTGGGTAGAGATCCAACACGTTGCTCACCAAAGCACCAATAGACCAAAAAAGAAAACTGAAAACGATCTGCTCAAAATATATGTCTGGAAGCACTAAGCGTTGCCTGCATCCTGTCTCGTCTCCCAGAGCCGGTTTGGGGGAGCGTTTGTCGGTTGCAATGATGCTCAGAATTAGAAAACGCAAGGCTCACGTGCGGAGGGCCCTGGCCGTGTGGTGAAACGACAGACCTAGAAGGCCCGCAGACACTGCGCACCCCTGACGCGGCCTACTGGGACTGCCCCAGAGGGGGGCACGGGTCACACGGTAAAGGGACAGCTCAAAAAGCCAAAACGTAGGATTTCTAAAAAGAGGTAAATCATCTGAAATTAAGTTCCTAACATGTTAGCTGGGGCGTGAGCCCGGCCAGGGGCCCCTCAGACACCAAGGCCCTGACCATCTGCCATGGCCTACACCTCTGGCTGGCGGGCTCGCTCCCTCCCCATGCGGCTGGCGGTTTGGGGCGGGCTGCTGTGGTGAGAACACACCGGCACGGAGCACATTCAGCTCTGCTGGCCTCAGTGCAGCCCCATGCCTGGCACGCACGCTCGGGGCCTTCAGGGCCCCGGGGCGGGACTGGGACGCCAGGCTGTCCGACCCCGTCCCCATCCCAGAGGCCCCTGCCCCCACCCCTGGGTTGCAGAGCAGCTGTTACGGATCATGGAGACTTCTGTCAGCCAGACCCAGGTGTCACTAGGAAGACCTGCCTCCGAAGACCCAGGCCAGGGAGCGAAGGGGTCTGAGGGACGCCAGTGGGGTGCCCGGCAGCAGAGCCCTTGGCTGTCCTCACCCAGGGAGGGGAAACCCCGCCTGTCGGGAGCCGACCGGGAGCGCCCTCTGCCCTGGCGGTTCGTCTACTGCATGGGCCGCAGGGGCGGCCTCTGCGCGGAGCCCAGACTCATCCAGGCTCAGACCTGATTCTGGTGTTGGGTGTCGCTGGTCTGGCGGCTCGTGTAGGGCGTGTGACCCTGTGCTCAGTGAGGGGAGCTTTACATGCAGCCGTTTTTCTCACTAAGTGAAGAAGGTGGACGCGCTGGCCCGAGTTCCCGGCAGCGCGTCACCGCTGGCAGAGCCCCCCGCCCCCCATGAGCTCCCAGCCGCGCCGGCAGGCACTTCCTGTGGTCTTTAAAAGTGGGTGTTTCCAGGAAGCAGAGGTTTTTGAAGCCATTTTAAAAAAATAATTTTATTGACCGAACGATTTTAGGTTCACAGCAAAATTGTAGGACAGGTACAGGGATTTCCTGTCTGCTCCCCGCCAGGCACAGCGGCCTCCACTGTCAGTGTCCCCAGAGTGTGTCACACGGGCATGCCACCGTCACCCAGGGGCCCCGCTTACGTCTCGGCACTGCCCATCTTGTAGGCCCGGACAAGACGTGTGACGACATGTGCCTACCATGGCCGGTGACACGGAGGAGTCTCGCTGCCCAAGCATCGGTTCCACCCGCTGCCAGTCCTTCCGCCGCCTCCATGGCTTTGCCTTTTCCAGAGCCTCACGGTGCCAGTCGCACGGGCCGCGGCCCTTTCGGACTGCTCTTTCCTTCCGGAGCTTGTATTTACGTGCCCTCCATGCGATTTCATGGCTGATGTGGGGCCGCGGTTCAGAGGAGCTCAGGGATGCCTGCAGGCTCATCTACGGTTTCGTATTCGTATCAGGCGCCCACACGCCGCCAGCGCTCTGCAGCCGCCCTGGCCGCGGCGGGGACGAGCGCGTCAGGCCTGAGCCTGGCCGACCAGGGAGCCAGCCTGAACCCCGGCCCGCACCGCAAGCCCGAACAAGGCTGAGGCTGCGGCCGAGGGGGGGCTGCCCTGACCCACCTGCTGGCCTTCCCCTCTGGGGGTGACAGCGGCTGCAGGAGGGACAAGTGCACCTGGGGAACTGAAATGCAGCGGTACCCTGCGTGGAGTCAGCCTGTCCCCTGAATGCAGACAGGCCACTTGGGCACAGAGGCTCCGTTCAGCTGGTGCCACCCCCTGCACACTGGCCCGAGCCCGTCTGCAGAGGGGCTGGTCACTGTTCTGGCAGCAGCAGGTCACTGCTGAGTGGAGACCAAGAAGGGAAACGGGGCTGCGGCCGGGCCCCCGACGGAGCTGCCGCACAAGCGGGTCTGAGACAGGTTCTGGTGCGGAGCCTCAGCTTCCCCCGCGTCATGTGCAGCGCAGTGGTCCGGGCACGGGCGCTGGGGGCCGCTCACCACACCACGTCCTCCGTGCTGCCCGCCAGGCACTGTGCGAGGTGGCTGTCGATGTCCAGCTGGGCCAGCCTGTGTGGAAGAGGCAAGACGGTCGCTCGTGGGGAGGGGCGCACCGCCACATGGAAGGGCCCCTGGCCGGAGCCGCCCCTGCACTCACGCCCTCCCCGGGGACACGCCAGAGGAGCCTCCGGGGCTGGTCAGGAATAACCAGTGGTCTGGGAGGGGCGGCCACACCAACCAGGAGAGGCCCCCCAGGTCCCCCTCCCAGGTCAGAGGCTCTGTGTGCACACAGGATACCGGGAGACCGTGTGGGACACGCGTTCTCAGGCTTGAGTCTGAGGCTGGGGGGGCTCCCCGGTCTAAGTGAGCCCCCAGGGCCTGGTGCCCACTCGGCTTGATGGCATCGTAGCTCCAGGGAAGTGGGGAACCGCTCAAAGCTAAGTCCAAGAGCCAGTCTGCCGACAACTTTCCCCACCGGCCCGGGGTCCCTTCCTGCGATGGGGCGGAGAGGCCCATCCCTGGAGCCAGTCACAGCACCGACCCTACAATGACCTCTCTTCACTGCCAAGGACAGGCCCAGCGCCACCAAGGACAGCAATGGGCTCCCACCATATCCGGCCCTGCAGCCAGCTCCCTGCTGCTCTCCAGGACCCAAGCCACTTCTAGTTGCCTTCTGCGGCCTTCCCAGTACTTGCAGACCCCGGCCGGTGTGTCCTGGAGCCCCTGGGGCCCCTCAGCCTCCCCTCAGAACCAGCCCCGCCGTGGGCTCCCTCCTAGGCGGCCAGAAGAGCCTCAGGCCTGGGCCATCCCGTCCACAGGTTTCCAGGCAGGGTCCCTTGGGTGGGGCCGCCCCTGAGATGCCTTCAGACCTCCCCGCGGCGACAGGACTCAGCCTCAGCTGGATCCGTCTTCAGTGTGCGTCACAACACCCTGCCTCGCAGTTGCCTCCGATGCCCAGTGCCCAGGCGTGAACGGCCGGCACCGCCCGGAGGGCCGGGGGGTGGGGGGAGGTGCCCAGGCAACAGCGCCAGCCGCTTCTGGGGGAGAACAGCGCCAGAGCAGGAGGGCGGCCGCAGCCCGCGGGGGCCTCAAGCTGCTTCGGCCCCACCAGTGGGGGGACCCGCAACACGGGCTCTTCTGCCAACCAGCCCACGAGAACCGATCTGTCCGGCCACCCACGTGACTCACAGCATCAGAAAACCCACGAAATACCGGAATCCGGCAGCAAGGGCACCCCAAGGGGGCAGCACTTAACACGCGGTTTGTCAGTTTTCAAGTCCGTCGTATCGAAAACAAAGGTTTTCTGAGTGGCAGGGAAACGCTGAGGTTTGGAGGGAACCAGGCGAGCTGGTCCTTGTGTGCCCGGTCTGTCACTCAGCCAGAGGGAGGCCACAGCTCGGAGTCGCTCCTAGCGTTTAGTCTGGGACCAGTCCCGACAGTGCAGCTCCTGTGTCCACGTGCCACCCGAGACTCTCCCACGGCCTGGCCTGTCCGCTGGCCCCAGGGCGTCCATCTGTGGCGGGGAGGGGGTTCCTGTCGTCTCCCCAGGGTGGCTGCGGCCCCAGGGGTGCTCTGGCCCAAGCTCGCTCACTTTCCTTTACAATCAGGGGGAAAAATGAGCTAGAAGCATTCCACGCCCGGGGAGACCTGGACTCAAGGGCACCGACACCCACTTTGGAAAAACGCAGGCACCGTGCCACGCTCATTGAACTGCTTTAAAGCTCAGAGATGGAACTCCCTCCAAACTGTCCCCGTCTTCAGAGAGCCAATGACAACGGCCTCCAGGAAGGAGGCACCTGCCAAAGAGAGGAGCTGCCCCCAGGCCTCTTCTGATGCCTGTGAGCCAAGAAGGCTTCACTTTTACTTTCACTGAGCAAATGAGTCCGGATGGCGGCTTTACGACAACCCCGAAACACCAGCCTGGTGAGAGGCCGGAATGGTGAGACGCGGGAATGCTGAGACGTGGGTCTGAGAGCGTGCTGCAGATTCTCTCGTGGGCACTCCCAGGGCCCCTGCTGCTAGGCCGGCCCAGTGGGGGCTTCCCCAGCACACGGGCCCCACCTGAGGACAGCCACTGCCCGGCCCACAGCAACCCGCTCCAGCTGTGTGGGCGCCGCACACGTCACACGGGAGGAGCTGTGGTTCTGACTTGCCACGGGGGTCTCCTCTCTGAACGAGACATTGTGTCTGAAGGTCTCTCTAGGCCCATTTTGTTCTCAGTGTTTGGGTCACTGGCTTGGTGGCTGTTTTGTCGCCAGCTACTGACTCCGGAACCCATGCCCTGCGCCCTCCAGGGCTCTTTCTGCTTCTGCAAGTCCAAAGGTACGGCTCACAAGCACAGGTGCTCCTGGCCCCGGGGAAATCTGGGGCCAGTCCAGTTCCAAAACCTGCTATCCATTCACTGCACCCAAACCGAGGTCCTCCCCGCCACCCTGGCCCCATGAGCCCCACGACAGGATGACACCCAGCCCACAAGCTGAGTGCTTTGAGTTTAACTTGTTAGCACAGTTGGATTCCATCCCTCTACTTAAAACAAGATATAAAAATATATATTGGATTTCTTAAAATAGAAAGAACACTTGTAGACACAAAAGTCTTCCATTTTAAAACCTCTGCTAATCCTGGAAAGGTACTGGTGGAGCTAAGCAGGAGCCTCCCCGTGACCCAGCCTGGCCCCGCCCCTGGGCGGCAGGAGGCTTCCCTACCTCGTGCTGTAGAGTCTGCGGTTTGTGGCCAGAAAGCAGCCTGTCGGGGCCCCAGGCCGGTGGACCCCCAAACCCACAGATCTGTGCCCTCGGGTTAACCTCCGTGGTCACTACCTTGCCAACTCTGTGCGCACGCAGTTACTCCGAAAAGCCAAAGCCGACCTCAGGCGCCTCTCGGCCTTCCCAAACTGGCCGGGGTCCCGCAGCGGCAGCGAGGGGGCGGCCCACGGCAGCTGCACTCACCCGGGGGCGAAGTCGACCTGGCACATGGGGCAGCTCTGCAGGGTCTGCGCCGTGTCCACCGCCGACGGCTCCCGGGCGCGGAGGACCCCGCGGGGCTGGGGCGCGACGCAGCCTTGCGGGGACCGGGCGGGGGACCCCGGGCGCCCGCCAGCGCCGCGGAGCACCCGGTAGGAGCGGCCTGGGCCCTCTCCTCCACTCGGGGCGGGCGGGAAGGGCGTCCAGGAGAAGGTCTCGGATCCCACGGTGAAGAGGTCAGGAGACGCGGAGCGCTCGGGGTCGCGCCTGGGCTCCTGCGAAATGGGGCGGTCGGGTGGCGTCACTGGCATCCCGGCCGGGAGGTCCCCAGGCCCCGAGCCACCCCGGCGCGCGCCTCGCCACCCACCGGGCCTGGGAAAGCGGGCAGCGGCGGCGGCGCCCCATCCTCGTCCAGGTCCGCGCTCACCGCGCGCAGCAGCTCGGCCCACAGCCGCGCGCGCTCGCCGTCGCCGTCGCCGTCCTGGAGGGAGCCCGGGCGGGGACTCGGGGGCCTGGGGCGGCGTGGGGAAACATCAGCCGGGGGAGACCCGTGGGGGCGCGGTCGGCGCCGGGGAGAGAGGGCAGGCCCTGGGGGGCGGGCGGGCGGGGAGCACGTGGGGAGGGGCGCCTGCCACAGCTCGGCCGGGGGACACCGGGCCGCCCACCCCGGCCGCCCCTCGCCCCCCAGAGCCCGGCCTCACCCGCCCGCGGAGGGCGGCCTCCGGCGGCTCAGCCGAAGCCGAGACCTCTGCGCCGCCTCCATGCGCCCCGAGCCCGCG
Organism: Mormoops blainvillei; assembly: GCA_004026545.1. NCBI lineage: Eukaryota > Metazoa > Chordata > Mammalia > Chiroptera > Mormoopidae > Mormoops > Mormoops blainvillei. The sequence continues at coordinate 21,088 of PVJD01011359.1, read as the reverse complement.
CGTCCGGCGGAAGTGGGCGACCCGTGGCCGGGACCCCGCCCCCGACGCTGGCCCCGCCCCGCCTGAACGCCGTCCCCGCCCCCGCCCGGCCCCGCCCGCCTCCGCAGACCCGCGCCTTGTTCTCAACACCCCCCAACCCGATGCAACTTTGCTCGTGCGCGCGGGGTCCTGTCCCCCGGGGACCACACGGTCGGCCCTCAGGCCTCGAGGGGGTCCCCCCGCTGCGACGCCATCGTGCAGAAGGGGTCCCGACTCCAATATCTGGGGGACCGCGGCCGAGATCTCCTCCTCCTCCACCGAGGAGCCATTTTCCAGCGGAGGGGGTGGGGGCCCTCCCGCCGCGGTCGCCGCGGTCGCCGCAGGCCCGGGGTCTGCAGAGGCCTCGGAGGAAGTCACGCTGGGCCCCCCGCCCGGTCACCCCAGTTAGAGCCGGTCTGCGCCGGCGCCGCCCGGCTGGCGCAGCCCGAGCCTCGCCCCCGCTCGGCGGACCCCGCTGGCCTTCCCAGGACCGTCGCCGTGTCCCTACCAAAGAGCGGAACGTGGTTTCCTTAATGAGGGAAAACAGAGGGGAGGCGACGAAGTCCAGGTGGCCAGCCCAGGTCCCTGGGCGGCGCCGGGGTGCAGGTCCCATGAGGGGTTTCCCGGGTTCCCGCCCGGTGGCTCCCAGCGGCCACTGGGTGGCAGCAGAGACCCGGGCACTCTCTGCGACCCCGGACCTCGCAGAGCCCCCTGCGCGGCGGGCCCTGGGGTGGCCCTGGGGTGGCTCCATCGGGCCGGGATGTGCAGGCGGCTAGTGGCGGGCAGCCGGTCTCGGAGAACACAAGTAGATGTCACTGGGGCTGCTGTGGCGCCCCCGTTTCAGCTGTTCCGAGCCCAGCTTTGGGTCTCTGCTCTGCACCCCACTTCTGCAGGGACACTGCCTGGCCGCCTCACCTCAGCCCCCTCCACGTCGCAGCCCCGCCGCCTCCAAGCCCCAAGTCCACGTGCCCCCAGCCCAAGGCCCCTCCCTGAGTGCAGGCGGCAGGGTGAGGACAGGGCTCTCACCCACCTGTCTGTGCCAGGGACGGATCTAGGTGCCTCTTTGGAGCAGGGCCCTCACCCCAGAGCCTCCCAGCTGCTGGGGGACAACCACCTCTGGCCCAGTGCGAGAACCAGTGGGGCCGCTGTAGCCGCAGCTCTCCACGCCTGGGACGAGGTGACCTGTGCCTGGCTGGCTCCCAGGTGCGGGGGCTCCCAGCTCTGGCTCATGGCAGGTGCCAGCTGCCAAAGGGCTCCCAAACAGCTGTGTCCAGGGTTCCCTGACCAGGTCAGAGCCTTTCCTGGAAGTGTCACCACATTTCTGCCAGCCAGCCATGGGGACTTCCAGGAGGAGTGGCGCCAGGCCCCCCTGAGGCCGAGGGAGGCCCTTGCCAGGCCTGATGGCCAGTGTGTGCCCAGCTCCCGGGCCATGCTGGGGAGTTACGGGGACAGCTGTGCGAAGAGCTACTGCTCCTGAACAGGGTGTGACACGGGGCCTAGGAGTCCCAGCTCCCGCCCCTCCGGCACCTTCCTCTACAAACCCCCCACCCATGACCCCTTCCCCGAAGGACGTGAGAGACCCCAGATGGACCCAGGACTCTGGCCGGGTGGGAGGGGACCCTGAGCCCAGGCCAGGTCTGTACCAACTGGCGGGACAGAGGCCCCGGGGGCCTGGCACTTTGGGAAGGTCAGGCCAGAGCAAAGAGCGAGTCATCCGGGGGCTTCTCCTCTCTGGTTTCATCCGGCTGCTGGGTGTCACATCCCCCACCAGCACGGGGACCTGCCGCCTGGGACACTTCCTCGCAGAGCAGAGCTGGGGCCACCCTGAGCCGGGCGCAGCAGGTGCCAGAGCTCGCCAGGAAGCCCCCCATCCCCTCTGCGACTGCTTTCCGACAGCTGCCACCCCACCCCGGGCCTCCCGGGGACCTTCTGGAGGTGGGCCTGCAGCCCCGCCGTGCCCCAGCCCTCCGCTGTTGTCCGTGAGACACAGGGGCCCCGGTGGGGCTGGAGGGACTTTAAACGTTGAACTCGATGAAAAGGTTCCCGTTTTCTGAGCCATCTGCCGCGGCGACGGGCAGCGGGGCTTTACTGGAAAATAATTTCTCATCGGGACTGGGGCCGGCACTGCGGAAACAAGTTCGCACAAAACAAAATCCACGTTTACCCAGAATACTCCAGCGTTTTACAGGGGGCCCCCTTCCCCCCAAGCAGTGTTTGAGGGGGCAGGGGTGTCCCGCCCCAGCCTCTGGATGTGGAGCCGCCCGGCACTGGGCCCTGGCTGTGGGCTCTGGCCCTGCCCGCCATCTAGACGGTGGGAGATGATGAGCCAGCTCCCGCTCCCTCAGGGCACCCCGTCCAGAATCGGGGTGGCGTGTGCAGCTGGCCTGTGAGGCTCCCTCCCTCCCTGGTACCTTCCCCTGCGAGGGGACAGGTTTCTGGGCTCCTGGCGTCCTCGGGGCCAGGGTGTGAGTGGTCTCCACCCTGGCCCCTGTGGCCAGGGTGGGGACTGGCTTGCTCCTGACTCAGCAAGGCCTGGTCCAGGCCCCACTTTGCTTCCCCATACCCTTCTTCGATTTGGGGGGTCGGTTCTGCCATCAGGCAGGGTTAAGATGGCTCGGGCGGCAGGATCAACCCCTTCCAGTTTCCAAGGGAATCCCCGTCAGGCACACACTGTCAGCTCAGAGGCGGCAGGCAGTGCGGTGCCCACGCAGGGCTCCCCGTCTGTGCACGATTGCAGGGCGAGGGTGGCCCCATGGGCTGGGCCGCCTCCTCCCCGGAGCCCGGCCTTCTGATGCTCAGCCACACCCTCCCACCCGCGTGTGCCCGGCAGTAGCCTTGCGGGTGTCTGCGCACCGGCCAGACGGGCGGGGTTGGATCAGTCGTTGGGGAAACACCGGAGGATCGCAGGGCAGTGGCGCCGCACGCAGGGCCCACCCGGTAGTGCAGGAACCAGGGGTGGGGGGTGCCCCCTCAAGCTGCACATGGGGGGCCTCGATGGCTGGGACTGCCAGGGTCAGCCCGCTAAAGCCGAGGGCCATGGGCCGGCCCAGCCTGCAGCCCCGACCCCAGGAGCCTGAGAGTCAAGGGGCAGCTGGGAGGTGGCTGGCGAGAGAGACAGTGGCCTCATCTCCAAGTCCCCATCCCGGCCACCACCTGTCTCCTGGATAGCCACCCTCTCCCAGCATTCACAGCGAGCACCCCCACCCCTCACCGTCTCCTCTGCGCTGCCCTCCCTCTGTCAGCCG
>PVJD01011359.1:0-17725 GCA_004026545.1 Mormoops blainvillei | reverse complement strand
CTGCCTGACTTCCTGGGGAGAGAGAGCCTGCCCTCTGCCTCCACGGTGACCTCAGAGCCTCAGGGGGCCGGCCCAGGGAGCCAGTCAACCAATCCTGAGCGAGAGGGAGACCACCTAGGGCGGCGTCCTGAAGGCGCATCAGTCCCCCAAATCCGTGTCCACTGGGAACCTGTGAAACTGACCTCATTTGGAAACAGGATCTTTGCAGGTAGAATCACGTTAAGATGAGACCATGCAGGGTTAGGCAGGGCCCTGACTCCTGGACACTGGGGTCTTCGTCAGAAGGGGGAAGCTGGACCCAGGCGGAGACTGGGGTGGTGGGGCTGGAGCCGAGGGATTCCCGGGGCCCCCAGACGCTGGAAGAGGCAGGAAGGAGCCTCCCTAGGCCTTCGGGAGGGAGCTCGGCCCTGCTGACACCTTGATTTAGGGCCCGGCCCAGTCCTTGGCCTCGTGCACAGCAGCCGCCACAGGACATCACACGGGGCTCTGGGGTCCAGACCCTGTGTGACCAGGGTGGGGACACCTAGGGCTCCTGACCCCACCTCTCTGGCCCTTGTGTCCCGTTGACCATGCCCCCAGCGCAGGCGGGGCTGAGAGGTGGCCCCCGGGGGGGAGCGCTCAGCCCCACACCCACCCATGCGTCTGCCGGCTGGGCTGGGGCCGGAGTGCCCCCACTCCCCACGTCTCAGCCCCAGGGGGGCAGCTTTGCCCCGTCTGCCTACTCCTTGCAGCAGGGCCTCCACTTCTTGAGATGCCCCATCCCCGCACCTGCTAGGCCCGACCCCCGGCCACCTTGAGCCCCCCAGGTCACTCCCATGTCTAGATGAGGGAGGCCTTACAGGGAGAGTTCCGTCTCCTGTCCTGGGGGCCTCCTCAGCGGCGGGGGTGAGGGTGGTACTGTCCTTGTTCTGGGGGGACCTGGTGTGACCCACTGTCAGGGTCTCCACCAGAGGAGCCCGGGCCTCAGCGGTGGCTGACCCTTGACCCTTCGGGTCTTCTTCCCTTACCCCTCCTGCCCCTCCCCCCTTCCTCCCCCTTTCCTCACAAGGGCACACTGGCCACAGCCCCACCCAGCACCCAGCCTGGACATGGAGCCTGGGTCAGGGGTCAGTTATTTGACCTCCTTGGCAGTGGCGGGGGAAGATCTGTGGGGCAGGGGTGATGGGGACCGGGGGGGAGGGGCCTCTGCTTCCCACCCTGTCCCAGAGGCCATGCTCCTGGGATTAGGTCACCTGTCTCTCCTCCGTGTGATTTCTGTCCAGTTTTATGGGGAAATAACTGACAACTATTGCTGCCCAAGGCGCACGTCCGAGTCACAGGCAGGGATGTGCAACCCACGAGCCATGTGCAGCCCGGGACGGCTGTGAACGTGGGCCAATACAGAGTCGTCAATTTACTTAAAACACGATGAGATTGTTTTCTGTGGGATTGCATGTTGCAGTGCACTTCAGGCGTGGCCCAGAGACGCCCCACGGTTGGACGCCCCTGTTAGAGGTTTTAGCTGCTGCATCTTCTTGTAGAGACATAATGAAAAGAAAAAAGTTTTCTCCTGCCCTGTCCGGTGTGGCTCGGCTGGTTGGAGCATTGTCCCGTAAACTGAATGGTCCCGGGGTCCGGTCCCGGTCAGGTCACCTGCCTGGGGTGCTCTGTTTCTCACATCGATGTGTGCCTCTCTCTTTCTCGCCTGCTTCCTTTCTCTCCAAAATCAGTAAATGTATCCTCAGGCGAGGATTAAAAAAAAGTTTTCTCCAAATGAGAATTCTCAGGATCCGCCTCCGAACCTCGCTGGGCCCCCCGAGGACCTTGTGCAACCAGAGGTCACAGGGCCATCAGCCTGTGAGGTGTGAGGGACACCTGCCCTGGGAGAGGGTCTCTGTCTGCCCTTCCGCCTGCCGGGTTTGGAGAAGGCAGCCGGTCAGGGTGCGCCTGTCCGTTGTCTGGTCCGGGGGGGCAGCGGGGGCTAGCGGCTCTCTGGCCAGAGACCCTTTGGCCTTGCACCCAGGACCACCCAGGACCACCCACAGACCCCTGGGCCCCACCTGCTCCCACCACCCTGGGCCGGTGCTCGAGGTGGGTGCTGAGCTGCTCCTGCCTCTCCAGCCTGGCAACAGCCCCGGGCCGCTACCCGAGGCTCCACCATTGCGGAAGGGCCTTCCCTCCCCGCTGCCCCTCGCCCTCGGGCCTCCCCCGGCTGCAGGTTTCACGGCCATGCTGGCAGGAGGGCGGGCGGGCCTGGCTGGGTCAGGGAGCAGCCCGGGGACAGAGCTGGCCTCTCCTCTCAGAGTCCCTCGGGCACCTTCAGGCCATCTGGTCCCTCAGAGGAGAGGGCTTGGGGAGGGGGAGTAACAGGAAGTTGGAGAAACCGTAGAGGCGACTGAGTTGGGGGGAGCGCGGGCGGGGGGGGGCAGAGGAGGGCAAGGGGACTGGGTCTCGGGGACACATGAATAGGGGGCCCGCTCTCTGGAGCACAGCCCACCCCAGGCAATGGGCACCACCCCAGCTTGAGCGGCGGACATTCCACCTCCCAGAACAGTGGCATGTCCCCCACCCTGCCCATGGCTTTGTGCCCCCAGGTGGAGCTGGGGAGGACCCACCAGTTGCCCCGCCACGGTGGCTCTGGGGCCCTGGGACAGCCCAGCGGTATCTCCCCTCCACCATCTCCTTCCTCCACGGCCGGGCTTCTCTGTGGCCAAACTCCTGTCACCCAGCACCGATGAGGCCCCTCGCGGGCCGCGCCTCCCAGGCCCAGCACAGCTGAGCTGGGCTGTCCTGGAACCGCAGCGCGGGGTCGGGGCCCTGCACCCTCCTTCTCTCTCCGCTCAGCCCAGTGCTGTCTGTCCCCCCTTCAGGGAGGGCAGGGCAGGAAGCCGAGACCTGAACATCCCCTGGACTCCCAGCTCGGACTGACTGGCAGCCCCCAGGTCTGCAGGGACCCGGGGTGGAGGCAGGGGCAGGTCCCCCATCTCCCAGAACCAACCTGGGTCGCAGACATTGACGCTGCGTCAGGGCCTGAGCAGGGGAGCCGCTGGGCCCACCCACTCGGTTTCCCCCACACCCTGCCCTGCGGGCCACCCCGGGGCCCGGCCAGGGGTTCGCCCTCCACCCTCTCCACTCTCATCCAGGGCCCCAGCTTGCTGCCCCACACCCAGCCCTGCGGGAAGGCGGAGCCGACTGAGGCCTGGGGCCCTCGGGGCCCGTCGTGGGTCTGGGACAGTGAGCACCGAGCTGGGGCTCAGCCCCGGGTCTCCCAGGCTGTGTGGCCTGAGCGATGGCCTTGTGGATTTAGTGAACCCAGACGGCCTTGTGCCAGGGGCAGGGGCCGGGGAGTGGGGCGCCACTGGGCACACTGAGCACCGAGGCAGCTTCCGGGGCTGGAAGCCCCAGCCCAGGGCTGGGCGGAGAGGGAGGCCAGCTCCCCGCAACCCCGGGGCCCAGGCGCCCGCACAGCTGCTCCCAAGGGAGGGAGAGGGCTGCCCCACCCCGGCCATGCACAGGCCCAGCTGCCCACGCTGCGTCTGCCGTGGTCCGCCTCCCCAGGCCCACGCCCACGGTCCGCTGACTAGCCGCTGTGGCTGGTGTCCCTCTGGAGTCCCCAGGTCTTGGTTCTCGTCCTGCCAGTGCCACAAGCCTGTGCCTGGCTCAGGGGAGACCCTGGAAGGAGCTGCACTCATCGGCCGCCCCTGCGTCCCCTCGGCCACCACCTCCTTCACTGCGACCAGCCCGGGGATGGCCAGGGCCCCCAAAGAAGCCGCCTGTCCCCCCACTCCGGGAGGAGAGCGGGAGGAGAGGGTCCCTCCGCCGGGCACCAGGAGCGGGATGGATGAGCCGAGGTCTCAGTCCGCCCTGGGCTCCAGGCTGGCCCCACGGCCAAGGGGACCCCATGAGGCCAAAGAGGGCCCCAGATGCTTGTCACAATCTCCTCTTCAGAGGACCACAACCCCGGGGCCCACACACCACCCGGTGTGCCCAGGACTTGATGGGTGCGGGCGCCGGGGTGAATTCCCTCTGCCCTCGTCCCCGCTGCCCGGCACTTTCAGAGCTCACGGGGCACAGACCCGTGCGCTGGCAGGGCAGGCACATGGGGCCCTCGAGGGCGGGGGGCGCAGACCGCCCGGTGAGCTCCCTCTAGCCCAGGGGGCACCTGGCAGGGGCAGCCCCACAGGCACTGGCAGTCAAACCTGGCGGCTCAGACCTCCACTTGGGGCCACCCCCACGCCAGGGCCTCACCTCTGATCCCGCTTCCCGGGAGCTTCCACCCTTGGGTGGGAGCCTCAGAGCTGTGGGAGGCCGTCCCATTCACAACCACGTATGGTACGTGTGTGTGCGGTGTGTTCCCGTGATGCCTGTGGGTGTGCTGTATATGCGTGTTCACGGGGTGTGTGTGACGTGTGTATGACGTGTGCGCATGCGCTGTGTGCATGTGCGTGTTCCCGTAATGCACTGGCTGTGTGCGTGTGTTCGCGTGTTGTGTGTGTGATGTGTGTTCACACATTGTGTGTATGATGTGTGCACATGGGGCACACGTCTTGCGTCCCTGCCCTGCAGCTGGAGTCCGAGGCTGCTCCTGACCAGGGTGGGTCCCACTGGGGAAACCGAGGCTGCGGGGCTCAGCCTCACACCCAGTGTGGACCTCCATCCAGCCCTTCGGCCGCAAAGCTGCGGCCCGCGGAGCGCGCGGTCCTGTGGCTTGTTGGGGTCCTGGCCCCGCAGTCCTCAGGAGGGGCTGGTCCCCAGGCACCCCCACCTGCTTTCTCCCCCCTGACCCTGCCCCCTCCCCCGCTCCCTCCCTCCCTCCCCCTTCCTGGCAGGCAGATCGCAATCCAAACCTGTTGTTAACTTCAACCCTGCAGTTGTCCGTCAGCCCTTCCAAGTTAAATATTACTCATGGGGACAGGAGCCGCTGGGCGGCGCACGGCCTGGAGGCGGGCGGCCCGTGGAGGGCGTGGGGCGGGGGCCGATGCCGGGCCTGGGCTGCGGGAGCCCTCCCTGCGGCATCTGCGGGCCGCGGGGTGTGGGGCTGGGTGCCGGGCTGGGCAGCCCTTGCCCGGAGCCTCCATCCTGCCGGCCTCCGGTCCCGCCCTTTGAAGTCACCTGTTGACTTAACCCCTGCACTTCGGCCAGTGTGGGCAGCACCGTGGGCAGCGGGTCCCGGCAGGCGGGGAGGGGCCGCCCGGGGCTGCCGGCGGGTCACTGCAACCCTCTGCCAGGCTGGGGGTGGGACTTGGAACAAAACGTTCAGAAAAATAGCCTCATCTGTTTCGAATCGATTCCTCGTTTGGCCTCAATTTTCCCAGCACGAAAGTGGAGGCACAGGGGCTCTTCGCTGCGCTTCCCTCCCCGCCCCCGTGGAGAGCCCCACCTCCCTGCCGGGGGCGCCGCTGCCCCTGGCCTGCGAGCGTGGCCTGCTCTGGGGTCCCCCCAAGCCGGCACCCCCCCCCCAGGCTCAGAGCAGTGTCCCACTCCCACCCCACCCCCGGGAGCGAACAGCAGGTTCCTGCCACGGTCCCCCTCCTGCCGCGCCCCTTTCTGTCATGACCTTGCCCCCTACGCATCTGTGTGGACCCCGCTGCCCAGGACACCCCCCCACCCTTGCCCATCTCCTCAGTCAGGAGCGGTCTGGACATCGGCTGCCCGCCACCTCCCTCTGGCGTGTCCAGAGCGCGCCCCGCCTCAGCCAGCACTTGGGATCTGCAAGCACTTGAGCACAGGTGGCCTTTCCACACTGCGCTGGCCGCAGGGTGGCCTTCGGGTAACTGGGTGAGAGCGACTCCATTCGCCTGGCCGGGGCCTGCCCAGGGCAGGGCACACCGGAGACCTGAGCTCAGGCCTGGAGAGTCCGGAGGCAGGGGCGGGGCAGCCGCCTGGGCCTCACGTGAACATCCCGGAGAAGGGCGGGGGACAGAGGCCAGCGGCGGGCGGGTGAGTCTGCCTGCAGGTAACGGTGAAGTGCCCAGTGCCTGCCTCCTGCTTTCTTCCCCGTGGGAGCTGTCAAAGTAGGTGTTTAACTGGACAGGCCTGGGCCACCCCTCTGCTAGAGTCGGCTGCACAGGGAGCAGGGCCGCCTGACGGGGCAGCGTGGCACCGGGTGCTGGGCCCTCTCCCACAGGGCCCTCCGGGCACCGCGCTCCGGGGACAGGGTGGCTCCTGGAGGCGGGGCGGTGGAAAGGCCCCTGGTCCAGCCCGCCAAGCTCCCCGCACGCCTTCCTTTGAGCCTGTCGGTGTGGGGCTCTGGAGACGGGCCGCCCACCTGCCGCCTCGTGCCCAGACCTGCGCGTGTGCCTGCCCGTGTCAGAGGGAGGCGAGTTGGGACTTCGCGCCCGAAACCCAGCAGAAAGGCAGGAATGTGGGCCTCACAACCGCCTTCTGGGCGCAGGGACTGCAGCGCGTGGGGTGCCTGCTCGGTGCCCGCCTTGCCCTTCTGGGTGCGGCTGGATGGTGCGCGGCCCCCCGCTCGGCTGTCCTGCGCCGGAGGCTCCCGCCCCCCACGGGGCCCCACAGTCCTGCCCGTTCTCCCTTCGACCCCAGACCCCAACTGCTTCCAGGCCTAGGCGGTGGGGGGCGGGGCGGCAGTTTATTTAGTCACGTGGGGTGCTGGGAGGGGCAGGCCCTGCTTGGGGATGGGACCCCAGCACCCACAGGCAGGGTGGCAGGCCTCCACAAGTCCTCGTGGCCGGGCGGGGACCCAGTCTCTGAGCAGCACTGGCCCACCCTGCAGAGCAAGCGCCCAGGGGTGGGGTGCTTTTCTAGGAGGGGGGACCCAGGGTGCAAGAAGCCCACCCTCCCACCCCATCCCGGTCGGTGCTGGCCCTCCGGCCCTGAGTGTCCCCGCCCTCGGTTTAGGCCGAGGGCCCAGACAGTAAAGTGTGGCACAGCCAGAGGCACGGCCTGGTGCCAACTGCAAGAGACCTGGGCCTGGAGGAGGGGCTGCGGCCCCTCTTGTCCGGCAGCCTGGTCAGGATGGGGGCAGGGAGGGCACGGCCTCCCGCAGGCCAGGACGTCACCACCACCGAGTAGGAGGGGAACAGCCCTGGCCCGTGCAACCAACGGCCTTGACCAAGGGGCCAGATGCCACGGGCGCCGTGGCAGGCCCTGAGCCGACCAGGCCACAGGCCCTGCTGGCACAACCGCCGCCTCTTTGAGCCCCTGCCACCATCACCAGCTCGATGCAGGCGCTGGCAGGGGTGGCCAACGTTTCGGCGTCTCTGGGCCACACTGGAAGAAGAGCTGTCTCGGGCCACACGTTAAATACACAAACACTAACGAAAACTGATGAGCAAAGAGAAGTTTTAAGTAAATTTACAATTTTCTGTTGGGCCACATTCATAGCCCCCCTGGGCCACATGTGGCCCACAGACGGCGGGTCAGACACCCCGACGTAGGGACTTCACAGGCCAGACGGACTGTGGCCCCAGCAGCCAGCAAGGAGGCCTGGCGCCTCCTGTCCCTGCCTCCCGCCACCAAGGCCCTACTGCAGCTCCCACGGGGCGGCCGGCGTGGAGGGGTCCGGAGCAGGACGGGGCGCAGCGCCTGGGCCCGCACCCTCCGCCGGGGTTCCAGCACGGCTGCTCCGGGGCGCAGAGGAGGCGGGCACCGCGCAGAGGCCCTGTGCCGGGCGGTGGGCGCAGCGGGAGCCCAGGGCGCCCAGGGCGCCTCAGCAGCCGGGCAGTGCCTCCAGGCCTGGGCGGCAGGAAAGGGAAAGGTGACGTCATTGCTGCTTGGAATCTGCTGTTTGGAGGCGTCGCCATGGAGACCGGAAGGCTCAGGGTGGGTAAAAATAGCAAACCCAAGAGGGTGTCAGTTCCAAGAACGGAGTCTCTGTAAAGAAAGGAAGGCTCGGGCTTGTTTCTGGTGGGGCCCAGGCCGCAGCACCACGAGTCCGCGCTGGGGGGGCCTCAGGGCTTCAGGCCCTGCAGCCGCACGCTGGCACGAGGTTCCCTGTCCCTGCTGCTTGGGAGCTTTGTCCCCGAGCAGGGTGTGGCTAGCGTGACAGGCTCGCGGCAGGAGGCGTCTGGAAGTCCAGAACACGTGGGCTTCCTTAGGTGGGGCTGGGAGGGGTCAGCACGGGAGGCGCTCGAACCCCCCACCCCCAGTTCTCCCGAGAAAGAGGAAGCAGGCCACGGGGGCCACCCACTGCCCTGAGCCTCTGATGAGCTCCACCCTGTCCCCTGGCTCCCAAGAAAAGCCACTCCCCCACAAACTGCCCCCACCTCTGCCCCCACCACCCCGCCACCCGGGAGCTTCCTTCCAGGTGAGGAGGTGACCATCCTGCTGCCTACCAGCCCCTCAAAAGGCCCCGCCACATGCAGTCTGCACGTCCCTTTCAGCGGTGTCCTCTGGGTGTCGACGGTGTCCTCACCGGTCACCCTCGGTCCCAGGCCACGGCAATGGGGTAGGAGGCCCCTGGGTTCCGTTCCCCCAAGGCCGAGGACAGACAGAGCAAGCCCAGTCCTGGAGTCCCCCAGCAGCTGTGAAGTGGGGTGCCCACCTCCAGAAACAGCGCTGTGCTCTCCCCGAGGTGTGTCAAGACAAGAAAAGCACCCCCAACCCGGACAGTGACTGTCAGCCACAGCCGCCCATGTGGCCCTGGGCACACCAGCCTTCCTCCCTGAGCCAGGCCGGCATGGGGCTGGGTCTGCCCACCGTCCCCCGCCGCTGGGGTGCCGGTTTCTGGGGTGCCGAGAGGGAGCCACAGTGCTTAGGGTGGCGGGGAGGGCACGTGGGTGGGGCAGCCTCCCTGCCCCTGCCTGACCACGCACAGCGTGGGGGCTGGGGGCGGGGGCCCCAGGAGTGTGGGGTCGGTGCTTGGAGGGAGGGGGGAAATGCAGCCCCGTGGAGGCGGAGTAGCTCGCACGCCTTACGTAAGACGGTTAGCTCACCGCCTCGCCTGCCAGGGGTGACGGCAGGAGGGCGGGCGGGGGCCTGCCGGGAGGAGAGGGGGCCCGGGCCTGCGCAGCCAGAGGGGCTGCCAGGCCTGCGGGAGGGGGGGCGGGCGTGGTCAGACCTGCCCCACTCCCCTTCTTCCCTGATGCAGCCAGATGCTGGCAGGACCACGAGGCCCAAGCAAGGCCTCTTCTAAGTCACCCAAGACCCTCTGCAGAGCAGCTGGGAGCCTCAGAGGGGGGCCACCAGCAGCCCTCTGCCCTCCTGCCTCTCGCCCTCCCAGTGCCGCAGCCACCGGGGGCAGCTGCCGCTCAGAGGATGGCCCCTCCCTCCCCCCCTTCCTGCCAGAGGCAGCCCCCCAGCCACGCAAGCCTCCTGCCCTCTGGGATGTGGCGCCCCCTGACCCCCGCCACCCCTTCTGTGGCAGGCCCGGGCCCCAGGGCCAGCCCAGCCTCTGTCTCCAGAAGGGCAGCTTCGGGCCCAGAGAGAGGAAGGGGAGGTGCGGAACCTGAGGGTCCCAGGGCAGCACCCCTCAGCCGCATGAGAGCCGTTTCCCTAAGCAGGGATGCCTGCGCCCTGCCCCCGGGAACGGACCAGGGGCACCGGCTCCTCTGGTCAGAACTGCCTCAGGCCACTCACTGCTCAGTCGAGGGCCAGGAAAGTGCTTGGCCCCTGATGGGGAAGGACACTTCCCCATCACTCTGCAGAGTGACAATAGCACTGGGGCCTGGAGGGAACCGAGGACAGTGCTGGGTGGCAGCGCCGGGTAGACCCTGTCCCCAGGACACGTGCACAGAGGGGAGGCAGCTGGAGGAGCCGTGGGCCCCAGAGCAGGGGGTGGGGCCGTGTCCCCGTGCTATGGAGCAGGGCACACTGTGGGGGGAGGGGCGGAGGGGACCGCTGCCACGGGGCTGGGTAGCTGGGACCGCTGAGCCCCTCCATAAAACTGGAAGATGGACCTCGTGGGGAGACTTTGGGGTCACTGGAGTCAGCTCTCAGAGCCCCCTGACTCCCATCCACTCACAGAGCCCACTTGTCCCCACCCTGCTGCGGTGGCTGGGCCGCGCCTGGGCTCCTGTCCCCTTGCCACATGCTGGCCGGGCCACTCGAACCTTGCTTGGCATGTCCTGCTATGAACGGGGATGGCGCTACTGCCCCTGGGCACCTTGAGGGCACGGCCTGTGAATTCGCTTGCACACTCGGCACACGGCCCGCCCCACGTCTGACCGCAGGCCCAGTGGCTGTTTCTGCTGCGGCTGCTCGGGCCCTGTCTTTGGAAGGGGCAGGTGGAAACCTCACTTGGAGCAGGACCTGCCCTGCTGCCCCGCTGTGTCCCCCTGCCGGCCCGGTGGCAGTCGGCAATGTCTGCAGAATGAGGGGACAGCAGGAGGCCAGGCTCTGGCCCGGCCCTGCTCCCCCTCTGCCCCCACAGCCCGGCCCTGCCCTGCACCTTACACGCAGGACAGGGCTCCGGCCTTGGAGCCCCCACTGGCCCAGAGCTGCAGGGCACAGGCACGGGGCGGCCACCCTTTGATCGGCAGGGTGTGGCCGGAGCCCCGGGCAGGCCGTGGCCAACAAGGCGCGCATTCCAGAGCAGCACAGGACGCTTCAGGGGACAGGGTCCTGCGGGTGGCCTGGCGCGGGCACTCTCTGCGCTCCTCTGGGCTGGGCCCTGGCCACAGTGACCCACTCCCTGAGGACATGTCCCCAGAGCCAGGCCAGCAAGCCCCCGGGCTCTGAGGAGGCTCTGAGGCCTGTGTCGTCCCGCCCCCGCCCCGGCCCCTTCCTGCCGCTGCTCCTCGACCACAGGCGTCCTGTGCTGACCCCACGGGGCTGGGCAGGGGTCTCCCAGGGGAAGAGCTCTGGAGTCAGCCTGGCCTCCCTGGTCGGGGACCTGGGGCCCGGTGAGCACCCCCGATCCTGGCTGTGGGTCCAGAGGTTGGTCAAGCCATCGCCTGGGTCCCAGGACAGCCCCATGCCCTGCCCAGGCCCCGAGAGGCTGGGCAGCCTGTCGGGCTGGCAGTGCCCCAGAGCCGTGGGGCGGGGTATTTGGACTGCTCCACATGGCATGGACAGGGGTCCCCGCCTGTCCTTCCTCCCACCTCCGGGAACGCAAGGGCAGCAGGGGGCCCGCGGGGTGCTGTTGGCAATGGGATACGGGAGGACTTGGGGCACAGAGTGAGGCGGTCACCTCGCTGTCCAGCCAGCCCCTGTGGTGGCATGCCGGGCTCACTGCCCCTTTCCCCAGGGTGACAACAGTGGGGCCCTGGGCCCAGGACCTGGCCCTCTGCTTGGCTTCCCGGGTGTCACCTCCACTGAGCCCACGAGGCCGGTCTTGGCTCCGTGCTGGAGGCTGGGACCCCCGTGTGACGCCGCACAGGTCCCAGCCCCCGACCACCCCAGGGAGTCTGACACATACCCTCAGCCACGTGGGGAGAGCGGTTTGTGTGGCTGACCCCACAGAAGGTTCCATGGGGGAGGGAGGGTCCCTCCTGGCCAGAATGGTCCAGAAGAAACAACAGTGAAGGTCAACAAAACCGAAAGCAGCTTTTTCTGAAAACTAGAAAATGCAGGTCAGCACAAAGAAGAAATTAAAAATATCTGTAGTTCCCTCGCTCGGCAAAAACCGCTTTCTTGTTTTCTGATCCAGGAACTGCAGGCTGTAAAAATCTAAGCACCACGTCGGCCGTGTCGGAATTTTGATCAACAGTGTTTTCATTATCGCCCAACTTAAACATTTTGCCATTCCATTTTCATTCCTCCTTTAATCGATGACTTGTTCAAAGTGTGTTCTTTAACGTCCCAAACTGCGTTGTTTTGTGGTGAGAATGTCAGTGTGTTTTCCTTTGTTATTTATTTTTAGTTTAGAGTTCTGGTTTGTTTGTTTTAATTCTTACCAAAGAAAGACACACAGATTTAAAAAAAACACGAAAGAACCCAGAGGGCGAGCACCCTTGTGACAAGTCTGCAGCGGTCCCCGAGCCCCTCCCGGCGCTGGCCCGGGGCCCTGGCCGCCGCCCCTCAACTCTTGTCTGATTTTTCTCCATGTTTCTGAACTCTGTGCCATTGGTGCTCTCCCTTCGTCGACCAGTTCTGGACGTTGTGAGCCGTCCGGGGCGCTCACCCAACACCCTCGCCGCCCCCCCAGCCCCCGCCCATGTCCCCAAGGAGGCGTTTCATCATGTCGGTTGCCTGCACTATCCCAACTATGTAAATATTGTTCACTGCTGGGCCAAAGAGTGAACTCTGCTGAGATGCCCCTTTTGTTTTGGCTCTGCTGGCTTTTCTCCGCCCTTGTAGCTCGTCCTGCCGCCCTCTCCCGGCTGTCGCGCCGCTTCCGACCTCGCCGGACACGTCCCGTGCCCCGCTGGCACCCTGTGTCCTCCTGTCCTGGTCTGGCCGGCAGCTCTCCGGCCTCCGCGCTCGTCCCCTCCGCAGGCTGAGCAGCCCCTTCTCAGTTTGTCTCGTGACAGCAGCCTGGCGACAGCCCCGTTTCAGGAAGGGCCGGTGACCTGGGCTCTGTCCAACAGGGGCGCGAGGCCAGTCCCGCTCACGCGGCGGCCCCCCCACCGCCCGCGCCCGGTCACCTGCGGCTCACATGCCCGCCCGTCTCCCGCGCTGGGGAGCTGCCTTCCTGTGCCTCTGCCCAAGGCGTTGCCGCAACATCCCTGGGCCCTCTGGCCTGTGTGGGGAGGGACGAGGAAGGGGCAGCTCCTTGCCCCGGGGCTTGGGGCTGCAGCGGGTGCTCCGGGCATCCTGCTCTGTCCCCTCAGGCCTCCCCCGCAGGGCCCAAGGGCAGGGCTGGCAGCAGCCTCTGCGGGGCCTCCTCCCGAGGACACCCTGACAGGCGCATCTGAGCCTTCTCACCGTCTCCAACTCCAAGTTTTCCCTGGAAACGTGCAAGAACCGTACAGGGGGTGTCCCCTGCCCCCAGTATTGGACAGGCGATGCCTACACGGTGCCCTACCGCCGCCCCCCGCCCCCCGACAGGGACGCCCTCTAACACGGCGCAGCACATGTCCCAGGCAGGGTGGCTGCCGTCCAGTCATCCTGCCGCATCCCAGGCTTTTGGGCTGTCCCGTTAACGCCCTTTGTGGTGACAAGATCTGGCCCAGGACCACACGTGGCATTGAACCTCCCTGTCTATTTAGTCTCCATCGGCCCAGAACATTCCTTGGCCGTCCCCTGACCCTGTGACCCAGATGTTTTCGAGGGCCCTGGGCCCATCCCGTACGAAGTCCCCCATGTGGGTGTCTGCAGCTCTGTCACGGTCAGAATGCAGGTTGTGTCCCTTTGGCCGGAGAGCCGCGGAAGAGACAGTGGAACAGGGCCGTGATGGTGGTGTCCGCGTGTGTCTCCCTGGGGCCTCGCTCCCCTTCCCTCTGTGATTAGTGGGAGCTTTGTGGGAGCAACTTAAAACCAGGCAAAGGGCTCATTTCTCAGCAAACTTTCAGCATACAAATATATTTATTAAAGGAACAAAACAAAGCAGCCCTGGCTGGTGTGGCTTAGTGGATTGAACGCCAGCATGCGAATCGGAGAGTCGTCAGTTCGATTCCCAGTTGACATGGCTGGGTCGCAGGCCAGGTCCCCAGCCGGGGGCTGTGTATGAGTGGGAACTGACCGTAATTCCGTGTTTCTCCCCCTTTCTTTCTCCCTCCATTCCCTTCTCTCTAAAATTAAATAAATAAAATCTTTTAAAAAGTATTTAAATACGCACAGACGCATGGTTTCCGATTTTATTCCCTGGTTATAATCGATGAGCAGCATTGTCATCTCCAGTTGCCCGTGAGGACCCCGAGGGGTGGCCCTCTGTCCTTCCGAACCCTCCCTGTTATGCTTTGAGCCCTTCCGCACTTCTCAGTGCAGTGACATGTTCCAGACCTGTCGTGGCCTCTCTCTGCCCTGGCCCCGGGACCAGCCATTTCTGTGAAGAGCACCGGTTCCTTTCAGCAGAGGATGGAATTTAGAGCACAAGGTGGGGGCTCTTGGTGCGCTCGCTGCCGCCGGGGCGCCGACTCTCGCTGGACAGAGCTCCTGACGAAGCAGAGGTTTGTGTAAACACACCCACACCTGTAACTTTTCTATTTACTCACAAATGTTAAAATGCATTCATTGCGAATTCCCACCCAGCGCGGGCGGTTCACGTAGCCCTTCCAGGGTGTGAGTTTCCACCTCTGCTGGCAGGAAACACAACTTTCCTTGCCTTGTTTGCTCGATCCTGTCTGCGGTCAGTCTCCCTGCTCCGGCGGCCGTCCCCTCACCCGCTGCGCCCCAGGGCCCAGCTCCCGCAGGCCGAGGGTGCCCAGCGCTTGCCTGGGTCCTGCCTCCCCTTCTGTCCCCAGCGGTGTCTCCTGGGACTACCTCCCAAGCAAGCTATTTGCACCTGCCTTTGTGTTGGGGTCACTTTTGGTGGAACTAAAATGAAGACAAAAGCCTTTTCTAAATTTTTATCAACATCGTGTTACTTGGAAACTTGTTTCTTCAAATTTAAAATTTTAAGACAACATCTTAGCACTTTGCTGTCAGTGGTGCTTTGTGCCTGGCTGCAACCAGGTGTTTCCTTTTGCTTCTCACGGAGCAGGTAGAGGGGCGGGTGGGAGCCGGAAGGGTGGAGCTGTCCACCCAGGGCAAGCTGTCTCTTGGGGTCTCTCTGAGGGGCCTGCCAATCTGAGCCTTGCAGCCCATTTCCACAGCTGGGCCTTGGGGGCTGCCCCCGAGGCAAGGGGACCCCCGCTGTCACCAGCAACCTCATCTCTCTGGTCCCAGGGCGCAGCCGGCTCCACGGCCAGCCCCCAGCCCCAGGGAGCTTCCTCGGCACCTGCAGGACCTCACTCCATCACATTCGTCTCTGCTCTATGCCCCTCTCGGTAGGAGATGGAAGCCACGTGGGGAGAGCTCGACTGGTCCCGGTACCTGGTTTGGGCTCACAGGGCGCATGCTCCGTGTGCTTGCCGGGTGAGTGAACGCGCGCATGACCAGCTGCCCACAGCCATCAGCTGGGCAAGGACCAGGTCCCTGCCTTAGTCCCCAAGGTGCCTGTGGCCATGCCTGTGCCCTGGGCCCTCCGCCTGCCACCGTGGTGCCTGGCCCATGGTGGTGGGGCAGTGGGAGACGTGGGCCGCTGGCCAGAGTAGCTGCCAGGATGGGCTGCAGGGAGGGAGGCCGGCAGGTGGGGGCAGCACCCCGACAAGGCTGGGGCTCAGAAGCAGGCAGGGCCCAGCGGCTCAGGGCAGACACCCAGGCCTGGGCGGGTAGCAAGGGCTCGACTGCTCTAGAAATGCCAGCATTTTATGGGAGGAGGCCTCGATGTCCACTGAGGAGCAGAAGCTTCTGACAGCAGCCAGCCTCCCTTCCTGCACCTTGGGCCGCCCTGCCCTGTCCCATCCCCCACAACACAGCCCTGGAAGCCATGAGGGCTTCACTCTGGATTCTGCGGCTGCGTGGAAGCGTTGGCCCTTGGCCGGGCTCTTCCTGGGACCCCATTGCGGAGCCCCACAAAGCCAGGAGGCGCAGAGGGGGTGGGGAGCCAGCATGCCCACTGCGGGGTGGGCAGGGCCTGGTGGCCGAAGGAGCAGGAGGGACTCCATGCACGGCCAGAAGCCCTTCCCGGCCGGCCCTCGGCTCACTTGCCAACCACCTTCTTTCAGAGACAGGGCTCCCGGGCTGTCCAGGGTTCAAATCCACATGGGAGGAACTGACGGTCGGTCTCAGGGGTGATACAAACATTTTTGGTCCAAGTGTGGGCCAAGAAAATGATTTCTGGGAACAAGTCACTCCCTTTTCTTTGGTTTTTAAATACCCCTTTCGTAGTCGCCTCCTGTTCGAGCCCAGACAAGCCTTGTGTGGGGGCAGCCACATGTTGGGGGCCCAGGAGTGACAAGGACAGGTGGTCCCCAGGGCACAGGTGAGGGCGGGCGGAGGATCGCCTCCGCCTGTGGTGGGGAGTGGTCAGGTTTTCAAACACGGAGCGCTGCCCTGAACCTCAGCCCCCGCCTGCACCTGGGCGCTCGCCTGGGTCTCGGCCCTCGCCCGCCTGCACCCCGAGGCCCACAGAGGTGCCCGGTCAGCTCCCTGGGCACCTCTGCCCCCAGGAGCACTGGTTTGGGGTCGGTTCCAGCATCCACTGGGGAGGCAGGAGCAGTAGGTGGCAAGCTGAAGGTCAGTTGGGCTGAAGCTGGTGCGGTACCATCGCCTCCGCCCAGCACCACAGCCGTTCCTATGTCTCCCACTGCCCGGGCTGGTGAGGGTGTCTACCATCTGCAGAGAAAAAGGTGCTCCCACCCCTTGTGCCGCTGGCCTGTCCTTCTGTCCTCACTTAGGTTCAGAACAGCCAGGAGTATTCCTCTGATTTCGAGTTCCACCCCCAGGACTCCGTCGGACTCTGCCTCCTCTGGGGGCCACCCAGAGCCGGTCCCAGTCTCCCAGCAGACACTTCCTGTGTCTTCCCCACGGACACAGCCAGTGTGGGGAAGGACAGGCACAGGGGTCCCACTCTGGCCACACCCCTGGGGCCCCACAGATGGCCCCACACGTGGCTCTCCGGCTTGGGAGGCTGAGGGAAAAGGGTCCCTCTTGTTCCCTCCGCCCAAGGCACGTAAGGGCCCGGCTCCGAGGACCCAGCCTAGGCCTGGCCCTGGCAGCAACCCGGCCTGGCACGGGGCACGGCGCCCTGGACGCAGCAACCGCCCATGCAGCCGGCGGGGCGGGGCAGGGGGTGAAGTCCTGTGGGCTGTGTGGTGGGGCCCTGGGTGTAGGGTCAGGACGCGGTGGGTGCTGCTTGTCCATCACCCCGGCGGGAAGGGCTGGGTGGCCTTTGTGCCAGATCGGGGGTCCTAGGATTGCGGCGGGGTGTCTGTCTCCTGCGTGGGGTCTCTGGGGTGTTTCTACCCTAACCCGTTAGCAGCCCTCGCTAGGTTTCGAGGCCTCCTTGTCCTACGTGGGGCCCTGGGTCACACTGCGTGGAGTCCCCATCGTGTAGGGGACCCGGGTCGTGTTTCGTGGCGCCCCCGTCGTGTGCGGGGACTTCGGTCGTGCTGGGACATCGTCACCGTGCGTGGGGGCCCCGCGGTGTGTTGCGTCCCCCTCCTGGAGGGGGTCGCGAGGTGTGCGGTGGGGCTGCGCGGTGCGGTCCCGCCCGCTTCTCAGCTGGTTTGCGGCTGTGGCGGGGCCGCGTGTGGGTTTCTGGGAGCCGCCGTCGGCGGCGGTGGGACGAGAGCCCTCCCAGCCGCTCAGGAAGCGGCCCCGGTCGGAAAGGGGGCCCCCGGCGCCGCCGCCGCGGCCGCCGCCGCCGCCGCCGCCCCCGCCCCCGCGGAGCGGCCTTCCGGCGGGCGGGTCCAAGAGGAGCCGAGCAGGGTCGAGTCCCGGGTGGGCGGGCCCGAGTGGAGCCGAGCGGCGCCGACTCCCCGGCGGGTGGAGCCGAGTGAGGCCGAGCGGGGGCCGAGCGGAGCCGAGTGCCGGGCGGACGGGGCCGAGCGGAGCCGGGTGCCGGGCGGACGGGGCCGAGTCGGCGGCGGACAGTCCCGAGCGCGGCCGAGCGCGGCCGAGCGGCCGGGCGCGGGCGGGGGCAGAGCGCGTTCCTGGAAGAGAGGGCCGCGGGGCGGTCGCATTCCTGGCCGGCGCTCGGCTGAGGCGGACGCTCGTCCCAGACGGCGCGCGGGGCGGGGCGGCGGCGCGGGGCGGGGCGCGGGGCGGGGCGGCGGCGTGAGCTCAGCGCCGGGCACTCAGTCCGAGCCGGAGCGAGCCGCCGGGAGGATGTACGCCGAGCCCCGCGCCGCCGCCGCCGCCGCCGCCGCGCTCTGAGGGCCGCCTCAGAGGCGCTCCGCCGCCCCGGAAGCCGCGCGTG
>PVJD01011358.1:0-46848 GCA_004026545.1 Mormoops blainvillei | reverse complement strand
GCCTAGGGCCCCGCTCTCAGCCACCAGCTGCTGGCCGCTCCCCTGGCCCCAAACCCTCCATGGGTCTGGGTGGGGGAAGCAGTAGCAGCAGCAGCTGCCGTGGCTGTGGCGGCAGCGGGGGCCCTCGCCTGTAGCTGGCCCCTGTCCTATCTCAACAGACCCCTGAGTTTCCTGTGTTGCTCTCATTTGTCCCTGTGTCCCCTTGCTACTCCCATGTCTCCTTCACCTGCCACTGATGTTCCTTCTCCCACCCCGGTGTTCCTCTTGCCTACCTCCAAAGTCCCCAAGGCTTTCTCTTTTTTTCCTCATTTTCTAGCATTATGAACTTTTCCTCTTCTGAATCTGTCCTATCAGCACTCAGGGGAACTCAGGTGCCTCTTGTCCTCAGCCCCCTGGTGATGAGAGAGCTGGGTCCTCCAGGGCTGCTCCCAGAGCACAGAGCAGCAGGCAGTGGCCCAGGTGCCCAGACTCCATGTTTCCAGCACAGCCTCTGATGATCCACTTGCTGGGGCCCCTTACCTTCGTTCCTCACCTTCCTTCCCTCCAACACCCTTGATTGTTGGAAAGGTTTTCCCACACCCCCCATGACTCTGTCCAGATCCTCCTCTTTAGCTTGGGTTGGGCTAAGCACCTGCCCCAGCTGTCTCTTGTCCTATCTCCCAAACTCTCACACCCTCACCCTGCTTTCTGGCTGGTCACCTTGGCTACCAAGCTCTCGTTGGAGGGGTCATACCATAGGGGCCTGGCTTGCATTGAGTAGCCGGGGCGGGCATTGGGGTACCAGGCGGGCATGGGCTCCCTCTGAAGGCAGAGCCAGCACCTAGAGGGTCAGTGACCGCTCCTACCCTGGGGCCTCCTGTCCTTTTTAAAAAATGTTTTATTTAAAATTTTTAAAATTTATTTTAGAGAGGGGGAGAGACATCAATTTATCGTTTCACTTATTTATTCATTGGTTGATTATTGTATGTGCCCTGACCAGGGATTGAACCCACACCCTTGGTGTATCGGACAATGCTCTAACCAACTGAACTACCTGGCCAAGGTGTGCTCTTCTTAAAAAAAAATAAATAAAAACCCTGGCTGGTGTGGCTCAGTGGATTGAGTGGCAGCCTGTGAACCAAAGGGTTGCTGGTTGGATTCCCAGTCAGGGCACCTTCCTGGGTTGCGGGCCAGGTCCCCAGTAGGGGGCATGTGAGAGGCAACCACACATTGATGCTTCTCTCCCTCCCTCTCTCTCCCTTTCTCTCTGTCTAAAAATAAATCTTTTAAAGAAAATAAATAAATTTTCAATGACAGTTGACATACATATTATATTAGTTTTAGGTGTACAGCATAGTCGTTAGACATTTGTGTAACTTACAAAGTGATCATCCTGATAAGTCTAGTGTCCTCTTCTGCTCAGACCGTGGGCTGGGGAGAGCATGGCCCGCACCTTGGCCACCCACAGAATCGTTTCTGCAAATGCAGTCTTAGGGGGAGATGGTGGGAGTGGGGTGGGGTGTTGGGGTGAATGAGGAGGATGGGGGCTGGGGAGAATAGGGGCTTGGAGGGTGTCTGCCTAGTCCTGCCTTGGTCCTCAGGGCCACTTGAGGCTAACTGGCCAACCTTGTGGCCGGGCCCTTCCCCATTCTTCCAGAACCAGCTTCCCAGTGCTACCTGGGGTGGGCGTAGGGTCTTCTTGGCCATCTCCCCTAAGGTGCGGGTGGCTGTGATTCATTGCCCTCACCTTCAAGGCAGGAGGTCCTGGAGTGAAGGCCCTTCCCCCGCCTGGAGCCCACAGTCCAAGGCTCTCCCTTTCCCTCTGTCCCCCCACTATGTCATCCTCTCTAGGACTCCAGGCTCCTGGGGTCTGTCTCTTCCTTTTGGGCAGGAAGTTGAAGGCAGTGGAGGGAGAAAGTAGGGCCTCCTGTGCCATCTTAGATCGGGTCTAGATGTGAAGTCTGCTGTGACTTCATCACTGCTCTCCTTTAATTGGCACTCAAGGGGCTGGAGCCCAGAGGCTGCAGTCTGAGCCAGGAGCACAAACCAGCCACCTTCCATGTTCCACGGTCTGCGGGGAAACTGAGAAAACCTCAGCATAGATCACAGGCTAGATTGTTTTTGTGTATTTTCTCTGTGATTATAAAAGTCATGTTCACTGGAGAAGATGCTGCTGAACAAAAGAGAAGATGCTGAACAAAAGAGAAAAGTCACATAAATACTGCTTCCACCCAGACCAGGCTGCCTACTACTTGCTGAGATTCACACTCCCAGAAATCTCAGATTTCCATTTCCCTTGCACAATAGTTTTGTTTATTCTTTCCAAGCCTTTTCTTCCCATAAACATTTCATATGGTCATCATCATAGTGTGTCATTTTAAATATTTATTTATTTTGAGAGAGAGGGGGAAGGAGGGAGAAAGGGAGAAAAATATGGATGGGCTAGAGAAACATCGATTGGTTGCCTCTCGCATGCGCCCCAACCGACCAGAGCCCAAACCTGCAACCCAGGCATGTGCCCTGGCTGCAAATCGAACCTGCAACCTTACCGTTTGCGGGATGACGCCCAATCCACTGAGCTACACCAGTCAGGGTGTTCATATGTCATTTTATATCTTTAATAAACAGGCTTGTTACTAGAATACTGTGGGTGATACAGTCAAGATTGTTGTGAAGTTTTTGGCATTAGAAAGAATGGTGGTACCTTAATGAATTAAATATAGAGTGACCATATGGTCCAGTGATTCCATTCCTAGGTATATACCCCGAAAATTTGAAAACAGGGACTCAAACACGAAGTCGGACTTGTGCGGGAATTCTCCTAGCAGCATGATTCAGTGTCCAAAAGGTAGAGTCAACCCAAATGTCCATCCACAGTTTAATGGAGAAACGAAATATGGTCTTATCTGTACAGTGGAATACAGGGCCCGGCAGAAGTTAGGTTTGCTTGAGTCTGGTTGGTAGGGTATGCGAACATCTTGCACGGGATGGACAGCAATTTGAACATTTCACCTAAAATGTCACATGGTGTGCTTGAGGGTGATGTAATGTTACAGAATTACGTGCTTATGATTTTGTAAATAAAAAAGGGGCATTATTTGTACCGGACCCCTTGTTATGGAATGCAATAGAATATTATTTAGCCTTAAAAGGAATGAAGTACTGCTGCTGGCTGTGATCTGGGTGCACCTAGAAAACTTGCTAAAGAAAGATGCCAGACAACTCTGATACATACTGTAGGATTCCATTTATCCGACACGTCCAGATGGACAGAAATGAGATTTGCTAAATGCCACTGAATTGTACATTTTAAAATGGTTAAGGTGGTAAATTTTGTTAGGCTTATTTTACCACAATAAAAAATAATGCTGCTTTTAACATCCTTATAATGCGCATAACATTTGTCTTCATTTTAGGATCTATTATTTAGAGCAAATGTATTGGATCAGAGGGTATGATGAACATTTTCAAACTTTATAATTATTGATAAATTCCTTCGGAAAGATAATTATTTTACACTCTGGGGTAAGATCCAGACTGAGTATGCGATCAGGTGATGGGGCGAGGGATGCTGAGTGCCATGGGGCCTGGAGGTGGGTACTGCTCTTGGGACCCGCGGAGACTGGGCAGTGAGTGCTCTCTCCGTGTATGAATGGGAGCCAGGCTGGCTGAAAGCACAGTGCGAGGGCCACCTTGGTCACATTTTGGCAAAGGGGTGCCTCTAAGGCTCCTCGAGTCCCCTCTTCCTGGTGGAAATGAAGTGACTTCTAGCTCAGCTGGGATTGGATTGGAGCTGTGGTCCACGGGCCAACCCACTTGGGCCCATCCCAGCAAACAAGTAACAGCTGAGTGCGGAGAGGCCTCAAGTAGAGATCATGGAGTCTCAGGCAAGGCGGCAAACGCACTGAAACCTGCAGGACCACTGCCAAGGGGTAGTTTCTGGCTAAGGCAGGAAATAATGCCTGGCACATGGCAAGGCTCGCACAGCCCACCCACAGCACTACAGAAGATGAGAGCCATTGGGAACTGGGGTAAAGGAGGTACATGGGATGTTCAACTGGGCTTTCAGGTATATGAAGTGTTGGAAGATAAAGTGGATTTCTTCTGGGTTGTCCCAAAAGAGACAGGTTTGCACTTGATATCGTGAGTTTTCTGACAATGGGCTCATCCCGCAAGTATGTCTCTTCCCGAACTGGAAGGGCTTCTCATGAAGCTGACTACCCACCCTGCTTCCACATGGAACACGATCCTAACTGGATTCCTGCTGGGTATAAGTAGCCGGGTCCCTTCCCTCAGGCATCCTTCTTTCTGTGGACCAGAACAATAGGGGCTGGTGTTCTTGGGTGACAGCCATGGAAGCAGAGCTGAGGGCCACCTTGCCCAGGAGCTCCTGGGAAGGCCGGGTGGGCCTCTTTGGGGCCTGGCTTCCTCTCTGATTTGACTGTGACCTGAGGGCTCCTTGTCTGCTCTGGCCCAGCTTGGGCCTCCCCATGCCCACCCTGAGCCTTCAACTTCTGGTGGGCCCTCAGGTCGGAAATCAAGGTGTGATATGAGTGTATTTGGTGAGTCTCCCAGAGCCCGTGAAACCTCACCCACACGTTAGGTCTGCCAGGGTTCAGCCTGTGCCACGTGCTTAGCATGCTATGCTCAGTGCTCTCCCTGGGTGTTCGCCGGGCCTTTCATGGCTCCCAATGCACAGGTGCCTGAGCGGAGCCTCAGCGCGTCTGTTTATCAGTGAGTGTGGTTCTTTGGGTGGGATGGACACGCTTGGGCAGCTGGCCTTGAATGGGTGTGCATGACAGGAGGGAGGCAGTGAGTGATGAGCAGGTGCCGAGGACACCTGTCCCTATTGCTCTGGCGCACAGAAGGATGCGTGAGGGGGTGGGAAAGAATGGCAGCTGTGAGAGCTGGGGTCCCCACCCTGGGTGCCCCCCACCCCGCAGATGAATAATTTACCAAAAGCTTAGGATGGAGACAAAGGAGGATAATAACACAGGCTGACACTTAGGGCTGAGTGGGAAGGTGGGGAGCGGGGAGGAGAGAAGACCTTCTGGAGGACAAGAGGGTTCAACACAGGGTTATATACCCACCCCCACAGCCACTAAGCCTACCCCTCACCCACACAACCCATTCATACCCAGTCCACCACACCCACTCAGTCCATAAACACTGCCCCTGAACACACTCTACCCGCATACCTACTACACCTCAGCCCAAAACCCACCCACATCCCCACTGCTTCCCCATACTCCTCTTCCCACCCCCACCAATCCCCACTCACATACCCTCTGTCTGCCCCACTCCCATCCACACCCTACATGGGTACCCATCTCCCATGCCCTCCACCCCCAGGTCCCCAAGTGGGCCCACTCCTCACTCACTGAACCCCCAGCACCACGTTGCCTCCCACCAGGCCTGAGATGCTGTGGCTCCTCGGGCCCCTCCAGCTGTTCTGCAGGAACTCAGGAACTCGGAACTCCGAAGGCACATCATGGTTTTCTGTGTTTTTCACATGTTCTATAATGAATCTGTGTTTCTTTCATAATTAGACAAAATTGAGTAAAACATATCTTTTCTTACCATGGCATATTTGGGAAGAGAGGAGACAAAAACTGAAATAATCTACAAGGACATAATCATGTAGCAGAAGGGGAGTTGCGCAGTGGAGCTGTGGCCAGCCGGGGTTCCCTGGGCTCCCTGTGCTTTCCTAAGACAGCCTGCCTTCCTTGGAACAATATCCGGGGCTGGCCTGTCACACTGCAGCTGGGAAGACATGATTTTCCAGTTGGATTGGGCATCTTTATGAAGTCCTCCCACCCCTCTAAGACATCCAGGAGGAAGGTGGTGCTGTTGATGACAACGAGAAGACGGGAACAGCATAGCCAAACACATAGCCCCTGTGGCAAATGAGAGCCCTTCTCCCCCATCCTGCAGAAGCTCCGCCCGTGGGTTCATACTGGGTCCCTGGGACCTGCACTCTCCATGTTGTCTGGGACTTTGCTTCTACCTGCAAACCAGCCCCCCTGTCTCATTCTAGCCCCCCTCCCTTCCCCTGAAGCAGGACAGGTGTGACACGTGCTCAGGGAGCCTTCCCTTACACCACTTCCTAGGCTGGCCCTGTGCTTCCATAGCAGCCCCCGAAGGTCTGTTTTCACACTTTCCTGCTGGATGTAGTCATTTGGAATGTCACTGCTAGTGTGTGGCCTCCCCAGCCCTGGAAGAGCCCTTCCACAAAGCTGCTGAGTGAATTGAAGACCCTGCCATTCTCCCCTCTCCTGGAACTGCTTCCTGACTCTCCCTCACCGGCCCCAGGACAAATTCTGGCTGTGTTTGTTTGGTCCTTAGTGTTTTTGCCTCCCTGCCAAGGAGGGCCTTGAAGTTGTAGTGTGTGCAGCGTGGTTCACTGGCTGGCAAGTGACCACTCCGGAGCCCAAGGTACACACAGGCAGCTGCGGAAATCAGGGGCTGGGCCGGGGCCAGCCTTCTGTCCCCAGCTGAGACCCCAGCCTGGATCTCTGCTTCCCTGAATCTCTGTCTGCCTGGAAGGCCCTCTATCCTCCAGGCAGTATCAGCCTGCTTTTTCCATCTTCTCCTCGGCCCCCAGCCTGATATGACCTCCCCACCCCGCTCCCACGCCCGACCACTGTGCATCCTCGCCTGGCTCATGACTCCCTTCGTGTTGCTGAGCCTTGGTTTCCTCATCCACCAAACAGATTGTCTGGGTCAGAATTGGGCACATCAGGCACCTAAGAAACAGTGGTGGTTGTTTAAGGACCACTTTCTTGGCCTTAGACTGCCCTGTAATGCCAGGAGGCTCCATGCATGTCGGCCTTTTTCTCTTTGGTGAGTCCGTCACTACCTTGAGGACAGAGATCCTGTCCTTCCCATCTTCTTATTCTTCCTGATGCCATGCCCCCCCCCCCAACCTGAGCTCATTTCTTGACTGACATCCATCAGCAGAGGAGTCAAGGTCCAGACGCCCAGTTATTGCCAAGGGGGACTCTGTAATTTTAAATTTTTTTTCAAGCAAAAATTTTTACTTGAACTTTAAGTTTGAAGTATTTGGGGGTACTAGATTAAATCAAATATCTTTGAAAGAAAGTAAGAATTCTCAGGACAGTCCTAATGAAGCTTTTGCTAACACTGCACGAGGGAAATGCAGGGGTGGGGGAGTGTGATGTTGCATGACGGCAGTAGTAGTTTTTCTGATGCTAGCCCTGGCCTCAGCACTGCCTGAAGGAGAAGCAGGGCTGAAGTGAGGGGGACCGAGGAGTGGATGGCCCCTGGAGGGGAGGGCTGAAGGATGTTCTAATGTGAGAGCAGAGCCCCCAGACCCACTGCATAGTCATCTTGGCTCCCCGGCCTTCAGGGTATGGCCCAGTGATCCCCAGACAGCACTGTGTCGGGACAGGGCTAAGAAGCAGAGTTTGCCTGTGAATGAGGACACTAAGGATAAGCAAGGGCCGAGGGTGGAGAGCAGATTTCTTGGTCGAGCAGATTAGGGTGCTGGTCAGTGGGTTCTCATGGGGGCGTGTCTCTGCCACAGGTGAACGGGAAGGAGCTCTCCAAGCTGTCTCAGGAGCAAACCCTGGAGGCCCTGCGCTCCTCCAAGGAGCCCCTGGTGATCCAGGTGCTGAGACGCAGCCCCCGCCTCCGGGGGGACAGCTCCTGTCATGACCTGCAGCTGGTGGACAGTGGCACTCAGACTGACATCACCTTCGAGCATATCATGGCGCTGGGCAAGCTGCGCCCGCCCACCCCGCCCATGGTCATCCTGGAGCCGTACGTCCTGTCTGAGCTGTGAGTTGCCCTCAGGAGGGCCCCGGGCCCTGCCTCCAGAGAGGGCATGCCACCAGGGGCAGCCATCCCCACACCACCCAGAGGCTACATTGCTGCAGCTCTGGGTGTGGCAGGGAGACTCCAGCTGGCTTGCCCTCTCAGGCAGGAAGCAGGCTTCCTGGCCTCCAGAGTTGACTGTGGCACCCAAGGGCTCAGAAATCTCCAGGCCTCTAGCCTCAGGCTGGACATCAGCCGAGGAAGGGGCCAGGGGAGGCTGACACACAGGATCCCCATTGTATCTACCCCCCAGGGCCAAGGGAGGACCATCCTGGGACCTTGCTGCTGGAAGGTTGAGGTCCTCAGCTCCTCCTCCTTCATCCTCTCTCCTCTGCCGCCCCATCGTCTTCTGCCTCACAAGCATCACTCCTTGAATCTTCTTGCATCCTTGTCTGTCCCATCCCTCTCCCTACTCTGAACTTCTTCCATCTCTTCGGCTTCTTTCTTTGGCCTGCTCGGAAGAAGGGCCTCTCATCCAGGCCTGGTGGCTCATGACTGTGTGAGCACTGACTCATTCTGCTAGTCTAAACCCCAGCTGCAGGGAGGTGGTCCCAGGATCCCCTCCGCAGAGAGGTAGGCCCAGGGCCGCCAGCAGCCGAGCGTAGCTTCGGGGCAAAAGGGGCCACCATTGGAGGTAGACTGGGTCCTTTTCTGCCCCTTAGCAGTCCTCCGGGGCCTGGATAACTCCTGGGGGCATTGCATGAGTGGGGTCAGTGCTGGGCGGGAAAGGCACCCACACAGTTTGGAGAAGTCAGTCCCTGCTGCTGGCATTGTTCGAAGAGTCTGAGCTTGGGGGACAGTGTGGGAGAGGGTGGGAGAGCTAGGCATGCCTGTGTCCTCAATGCAGACCGCTGCACACTCCCGTTCAGTAACTATTCCTGGTTTGTGCATGTAGCTCAGAAGGAAGGGGTTCTGGAAGAAGTAGCCTGGCCGCCTTCCCTGAGGGTGTACCCAGAGCAGGGCCCCATGCTGAGTGCAGCGAGACTGGCCAACCCAGGAGCTTGGGCAAGGGCATGAGTGGAGCAGATGGCCACCCTGATCCACCCCTTCTCCTGGGCAGCCCCCCAATCAACCATGAGTATTATGACCCAGCGGAGTTCATGGAGGGCGGCCCGCAGGAGGCAGACCGTATGGACGAGCTGGAGTATGAGGTAAGCTGGGTGGCCAGCACAAGGCCTGCAGCCAGCCTCGGGAGCCAGCCCCAGGACTGCTGTCTACAGCCCAGCACAGGCCTGGCTCCTGCTGCTCCCAGGCGACGGGGCCTTGTGGTCCCTCCCAGTGTGTGGCTGGTTACTCAGGCTCACCCGCCAAGTCTGGCTGAGTTGGGGAGGGCACGGGTGAGGCCCTATGGTCAGTTTATGTCGGTGAGTCTGCGTCCTGCACATGTCTGTGTCCTGTACGTCCCGTGTGTCTCGTATGTCTCGGGCACTTCCTGGTAGGGAAGACCACTGAACACATGCGCCATTTTGGGATGGTAAGAGAGATCCACCAAACCTGGGGCTGGAAGCTCAGCTCAGGTGAAGTGCTGCTGGGGGTCAGGGCTGGGCCGTGGCTGCCACCGCGGCAGCATGGGTCCTTGCTCACGTATTTCCCCGGGCTTTCTTCCTCTGCTTCCCTCACCCCCTCTTGTGGCAGGAGGTGGAGCTGTATAAAGCCAGCCACCAGGACAAGCTGGGCCTGATGGTTTGCTACCGCACCGATGATGAGGAGGACCTGGGCATCTACGTTGGAGAGGTATGAAGGTGGGGATATGAGCATGGAGTCTTCTAGAAAGAAAGTAGCAGAGCCCCATGCTGTCTTCTTGTGTGCTAGGACTTCAAAGCTGGACTTTGATGTCCATTAGTATTGCATCAGTGAGGGGAATGGGCGCCACGGTGGTGGGTGCTAGGGCAGGGTTTGGCATATCATCCAACCCCTTGGCCTCTCCACACTGCCTAGGACTCTGAGGCTGCCCACAAGCACCCAAGTGCCAGGGATAGTGCCTGCTTAGCATCACAGGGAGGCTGCTGGTCAGTGAGGCCAGAGCAATCAAAGGCTTTAGTGTATGTCTAGCCTGACAACCCTCCCTGGCACACATGGCCAGGGTGGGACACTGGGCAAGGCTGAGACAGGATGAGGTCCCGGCCAGGCTTTATTCTTCCCTCCCACATCTTGCAGCCAGCCCTCCTGGTACTCACAGGGGTCATTCTTCCCCACCTGTCTGTGTGTCTGCAGGAGGGAAGACGATTCCCCCGCTGCTCTCCATACTCTAGCAGTATCCTGATCAAGTTAACCTTCATATGAATGTCCTAGTGCTGATGTTTTTTGAGTATGGCAAAGTACGGGAAAGTATCCGTTTTCCTGCATTTGCCTAGCCTCTTGATCCGCACAGAAAAAACAGGCTTCCATA
Source organism: Mormoops blainvillei (assembly GCA_004026545.1). Taxonomy (NCBI): domain Eukaryota; kingdom Metazoa; phylum Chordata; class Mammalia; order Chiroptera; family Mormoopidae; genus Mormoops; species Mormoops blainvillei. The sequence continues at coordinate 36,644 of PVJD01011358.1, read as the reverse complement.
CGAAAGAGTGTAGGAGTGCCAGCCAGGGCACAGGCATGAGGCGGCAGACAGGGGCTGGAAGGCTTTGGTCAGCAAGTTAGCAGCTCCTGCTGGGCTGAGGTGACTAGCCCCAGGCCCACTGTCCTGTCCCTGCCTCCTGAAGCTTGGAAGCTACTGGTCCGAGCTGAAGAGGGATTAAGCAAGGAGTGTTGGGCTTGCTTTGGGGCTCACCCTAGCTACTGAAAAGGCACTTTAGCGGAGGTGCTGAGTCCCCAGGATGTGTGTGCCTTGCAGGTGAATCCCAACAGCATTGCAGCCAAAGACGGCCGGATCCGAGAAGGAGACCGAATCATCCAGGTGAGCACAGGGTAGGCAGGCCTGACCCAAGGCCCCGCCTGAGGTGCCAGCTATCGCACCGCCTCTTAGCTGATCCCTGCTCTGTCCTGCTAAGAGGTTAGCCTGATGCCAGGCACCCTGCCGTGATTAAAACCGGGGCTGGGTCTCATCTCTCCTGCGCCACTGCCTTGGGTGACTCCTGTACACGCGGGATCTGCGCAGGCACCTTGCCAGCCTCTCCCTCTGTCCCCCAGGTATGAGCATATCTCCTACTCCATGCTATTCTCTGAGCACATGTGCTTTTGCACGGGCCAGGCTGTCCTCTCCCGAGGCACCTTCCGCTTCTTTCCATCCTGTCAGAGCTCGAGAACCTGTTCTAGCCCACGGTGCTCAACCAGGGCCCGCCCCCCGAGCCAGCCCTGGTGTCATTGTTGATTGCTCCTTGACCTGCCACAGATAAACGGTGTGGACGTCCAGAACCGGGAAGAGGCGGTGGCCATCCTGAGCCAGGAGGAGAACACCAACATCTCCCTGCTGGTGGCCCGGCCTGAGACCCAGGTGTGTGTGTCCAGCAGGGTGTTCTGGATCCCCTCACATGGGGCTTTTTCTGCCTTGGAATCTGCTGATCTGTGACAAGGGCACAGACACGCCAACAACCTGGCACTGATAGAGGGCTGGCAGTGTCCCAGAGCCTATTTCCCCCTTTGACCTATGATGGCTGAGTGGGCTAGGACCACCCCCTCTCTTGGGTTGTTAACTTCATTGAGACCAGGAGGCTGGGTATGGAACCGAGGCAACTGGAGTGGTGTCTGGGGAGGTCCTTAAGACAGTGCGGACATCATGGTCCTGTCTCTGCAGCTGGCAAAGCGATGGAAGGACAGTGACCGGGATGACTTCCTGGATAACTTGGGCTCAGAGAATGAGGGGGACCTGCGTGGTGGGAAGTTGAAATCACCCCCTGCCCAGCAGGTGAGCAAGGAGGAAGAGCAGGTAGTAGGGAGGGCAAGCAGGAAGGGAGAGGGAGGAGGGGCTGGGGGATGTAGGGGAGGTGCACCGCACCCAAAAGCCCTTGTGATCCTAATCCTTCTGTGGCACCCCAGCTAGTGGGACCCGGACTGAGTAGGGTTCACCTTTCTACCCCAGCTCGGGAACGAAGAGGAGCAAGGGGTCCCCGATGTGGGCCCAGGCCTGAGCAACAGCCAGGAGCTGGACAGTGGGGTGGGCCGGACTGATGAGAGCACCCGCAATGAAGAGAGCTCTGAGCACGACCTGCTGGGGGACGAGCCCCTGAGCACCACCAACACGCCTGGGACCCTGCGCAAGTTTGGCCTGCAAGGGGACGCCCTGCAGAGCCGGGACTTCCACTTCAGCATGGACTCCCTGCTGGCTGAGGGGGCCGGGCTGGGGGGTGGCGAAGTCCCTGGCCTCACCGATGAGGAGTATGAGCGCTACCGGGAGCTGCTGGAGATAAAGTGCCATCTAGAGAATGGCAACCAGTTGGGCCTCCTCTTCCCCCGGGCTTCTGGTGGCAACAGCGCCCTGGACGTCAACCGCAATGAGAACCTGGGCCATGAGATGGCCATGCTGGAGGAGGAGCTACGGCACCTGGAATTCAAGTGCCGCAACATCCTGCGGGCGCAGAAGATGCAGCAGCTGCGGGAGCGCTGCATGAAGGCCTGGCTGCTGGAGGACGAGAGCCTCTATGAGCTGGGAGCCAGTGAGCCCAAGAAGCACGAGCTGTCCGACATCTCTGAGCTGCCTGAGAAGTCTGACAAGGACAGCACCAGTGCCTACAACACAGGGGAGAGCTGCCGTAGCACCCCACTGCTCACCGAGCCCCTGCTGGAGAGCCCCCTGAGGCGGGCCGCTGCTGGCAACTCCAACTTGAACCAGACTCCCCCTGGCCCCCCTGCTGTCACTCACCCCAAGGGAGCTCCTCCACAGGGGAGCCCCGCCAAGTTCCGATCCCTCTCCCGGGATCCCGAGGTGGGCCGGAGACAGCACTCAGAGGAGCGTGTCCGCCGCAGCCCAAAGATGGGGGTGACCCTGGAGCGCGTGGGCCCTGAGGGCAGCCCTTACCTCTCTAGGCGCCACCGAGGCCAGGGCCAGGAGAGTGAGCACTACCACAGCTGTGTGCAGCTGGCCCCGCCGCGTGGCCTGGAGGATCTGGGGCATGGCCCCTTGAGTTTGGCTAGTGGCCCTCGGGTGGGCGGAGCAGTGGCAACAGCCACCGAAGCACCCCGCATGGAGTGGAAGGTCAAGGTGCGCAGCGACGGAACCCGCTATGTGGCCAAACGGCCTGTGCGCGATCGTCTCCTAAAAGCCCGGGCCCTGAAGATCCGAGAGGAACGCAGTGGCATGACCACGGATGACGACGCGGTGAGCGAGATGAAGATGGGCCGCTACTGGAGCAAAGAAGAGCGGAAGCAGCACCTAATCCGGGCCCGGGAGCAGCGGAAGCGGCGTGAATTCATGATGCAGAGCCGGCTGGAGTGCCTGAGGGAACAGCAGAACAGCGACAGCAAGGCCGAGCTTAACATCATTGCCTTGAGCCACCGCAAAACCATGAAGAAGCGGAACAAGAAGATTCTAGACAACTGGATCACCATCCAGGAGATGCTGGCCCACGGCACTCGCTCGGCTGATGGGAAGCGGGTCTACAACCCTCTGCTCTCGGTTACCACTGTCTGAGCCACCCAGATGGGAGCCGGCTGTCCTCTAGGTGCTGGCCCTCTGCCCCAGCCCAGGTTCAGTGAGCCTCCAGGGACCCCGCCCCTTACTCTCCCTTAGAATCTAGTGTGTGTCTGTATGTGCACAGGTGTGCGTGTACCTGTCTTTGTGTGTGCACAGGACTTTGTTACCAGAGAGAAGCCTCTGAGGAGCAGGGGCACCCCTTCAGTTGTGTGCATGTGTGTACGCAACACGAGCCCAGGCACATGCACGTGCACACACTCATGCACACCCCTCCAGAGCTCTCTCAGTGTGGGAACTTGGGCACAGGGAAGTTGAGCTGCAAAGGAGGTGAAGAAGATTGTCCTAAGCACAAGAGAGTGTTCAGCTTCCGAGCTGAGCAGTCTCTTCCCCTGCTGGGAGTCTCCACGATTTGTAGACAAAGGCAACCCTGATTTTTGTGGTATTTCTCCCTTTCTGTGCTTGCCAATTGTTTTTCTGTTTTGTGCACCTGCCCTGGGGACTGGCAGCTCCTTCAGGCAGCCTGACAAAGGTGGAATCCCCTAGTGAGGGCTGGGAAGGAGGTGGGGGGGGGGGGTGGGGGAGTAAGAGGGAGGGTTGGGTGGGAGGGAAGGGATGGGAATGAAGGGAAGAATGGGAAGCAGCTTTCCTGCTGGCCTCCACTCTGAGGTGTAGGGACAAGGAGCCTCTGGCATGGCTTGCAAGGCTCACGCTGGGGCTACCTCCTCTGAAGAGGGAGAGCTGAGACTGGGGGTACTGAGGCGGCAGTATCCATCCAAGAAGAAATAACTGAGCCCAGGGCTGTGCCTGACTCCATGTGGAGTGTGGCTGCTTTTCTGAGGGTCATGCTTAGACAGGAGCGGTCCAGAAGCCAAAGCCTATGAGTAGTAGGAAAAGACCTTTGTGACAAGAACCACGTTGAGTTGAGGGAATGGCCTGGGCCCCAGTGAGAGGTGTGCCCAGCCAGCTGGGCTGACTGAGGAGATGCCCTGTACCCCACTTTGCAGGTGTAGACTGGGCAGCCCTCAGGGACTGGGTACATTTACTGAGAACTGGCCTCAAACTCCCTGGGGCCCCTCGGTCTCAGCCTCAGATTGGAGTCAGACAGGCTGCCCATCCCTGTCCCCCATTGGTATCATGACAATAAAGCAAGCTGCCTTTTTATGGTGACTCCTGGCCTCCCTGTGTTCATTCGCATGGTGCTAGGAGAAGTCAGTTTGGGGTGGGGGAGGGGTGTGTCTTAGGGGAAGGACAGGGCAGGCGAGGACTGGGACCAACTGAAAGCTGTGCCTCGACTTATCTTGGCATATCACTAAGGAACAGCGAGGTCTTTTGATGTCAGTGCCCTGTATTCTGGGAGGAGGTATGACAGGGTCGCTTGAGTCATTTTCCGGGTGTGCCATGGCCACGGGTGGTTCCGAGATGCTGGAAGGATGGCAGAGGCCTAGCTCAGGATTGGTGGGAATGAGGCCAACACCCATTCCCCGGCCGAGCCTGAGAGAAGAGGGCTCCACTCACCACCTCCTCTGTTCCAGAAAGGCCCTAGCAGGGGCAAGGAGCTGGGAACTTCTCAAAGGCACAAGTTAACCTTCTCTATCTGGGGACCGTACAATGCCTAGCATGTAGAAGATGCTGAGTAAAGTCCTGGCCAAACGGAAGAATACTTGGGAGGCCACGGAGTGCCCTTCCGGCTTGGGGATTTCCAGAGGTACAGCCATATGCTCATGGTTCCATTCACTGAGCAAACCACCGGGCATCTTCTAAATGCCAGGAATCGTGTTATATGCTGGGTGAAGGTCAGTTCCCTGAAGGCCAACTCTGGGTGTGGCCTCTCCTGTGCATGACAGTCCCTGGGGTGGGCAGTGTGGCCATGGAGGGAGCTTCTCTTAAACAGACAGCTGGACGCTGCCAGCAGCCAAAGTGGACACAAGGACACATTAAAATAAGTCTCTTGAAACAACAATGTAGACCTCGTTAATTCTGATTGGCTGAGATGGGCTTGAGCGAGGAATCAAGTTTGTTTCCAGAAGCCCAGTATCCTGCTGGGAAGGCTGGTTCCCAAGTGGCCACATCTGTCTGGCTGCCTTGAGCAGCTGGGAGGGAAGGCCCAGCCTGTCACTGCAGGATGGAGCATCAACAAGTGAGAAAAGGGGGTAAAGGGATTGTTGGTGCTGAAAAGGGATGATGGCAGCAGAGGGGTGAGGGCAGGAGATGCATCCTTTTCAGCTCAGCCCTCTGACACTTCTTGGTGAGGACTAGGTTCAAGGACTCCTGTGACCAGTCTTTTCCTGGAAGGGATACCGCCCTTGGAAAAGGATGTGCCTCCCCTGCCACAGAAGACGGTGGGGGCGGGGTGGAGCGGGGAGTTGGAGACAGAAGTCGACTTATCCCTGGGCATCCCTCTCCAGCTGCTGGGAGGCTCTTTGATGGCTCTAGAGCAATTTTCAATTGGTGTGTTGCAAGAATTTTAAAATTACGCAATACCCAATTAAACCTCTTTTCCCTTAGACTGCCAAATTAAAAAATGACAACAGCCAACACAATAGCCATCCAATGTGAATTAATCAAAATTATACCTTTTTTGGTCAGATCAGCAAAAATATTTTCTGGCCCTGGCTGGTGGGGCTCAGTGGATTGAGTGCCGGCCTGTGAACCAAAAGATCGCCGTTTTGATTCCCAGTCAGGGCACATGCCTGGGTTGTGGGCCAGGTCCCCAGTAGGGGGCGCATGAGAGGCAACCACACACTGATGTTTCTCTCCCTTTCTCCCCCTCTATAAAAAGTAAATAAAAATTAAAACATTTTCTGGCATGCTACAGAATTTTAGTAGCTTATGTGCCACCAGCTGCTGTAGAGGTATCTCACTTTTGCTTCAGTGAGGAGTTGGTTGCAGGCCCAGTGCTCCAGGAATGTGGGTCAAGACAGGCCTAGAACCTGGAGTCCCTGGGCCATATGAAAGCCAGCACTGGGACATGGCTCTCACTGGTGTTTGGAGAGGTGGCACTAAGAAAGTTGGCAGCCCTTGGCTATTGATGCCCTGGAACAGTGACTTCACATTCTGGTCTCATTGCCATTGGGCGGGCTGCTGGAGTCAGGATCAGAGTCACTGGGCTGCACACAGCTGCCGGTCTATTCTGCCGGCTCTGCCCAAACTGTTTGCACAATGCACGACATGAAAAACCGCCTTCTTTACCCCCTTAGAATGAGGGTGAACACCGATCACCCCCAGCAGGCTCCCCTTGAGCTCCCTCAGCCCTACCCTGGCTTGGTCCTCAGGGGACTCAGCCCTAAATCTGCTGTGCTGCTCTTGGGGGTGAGAGCCCAGCTCTTCAGAGCCTCCCCATTCCTGCCAGTTGCTCCCATCCTGATGAGCAGGGAGAGGCTAGTGTCCCATAGTCTGGAGGTCCCCAGGCAGCCCCACCCAGGTCACAGGCCACTGTCACCCTCTCAGCCCTTCCTACTGCGATAGAGGACGGAGTCCAGAAACTGAGGAGCCCCCTTCTCTCCCAGGTGGGCTTTGGGGCCTACCTTCCTTTTTGAGCGCAGCTTCTCTGGAGGCTTCTACTGTGTTTATACAGCCGTTTCTCTTCTGTAACAGCCAATGGTGATCAACCACCAGGGTGCTGGACTCTGCCAGAAAGGCCCAATGACCCCTCACCGAGAACCCCATAGGCAGTCACCACATCAGAGCTGAGCCGACTTGACTTGGATCATGCATGTGGGAAGGACTCCCCCTGGGATCTGCCATCTAGCCCCTTTGGACCCCAAGGCTCTCAGCACCTCTGCAGCCATAGGTGGCAGCAACAAAACTGGTCTGGGAAGGAAGGCTGAAGGTTCATCTGGAGCATGGAGCATGAACAGGCATGTCCGGTGTCCTGAGGGGCACTAGGTGCTCAGGGGAGCAGGGTCACTGGGAGGGGGAAGTGCAAGGCCAAACTGGAAGAGGCTAGCAATGGGCTCCGCAGAAGCATGGGGGTCAGGGTCATTTTTTCCCTGTGCCTTCTGTGTGTCCCGCCTGACACCATGAAGTGGGAACACAATGGTAAGCAACATGGAAGGGACAGGGTGTAGCATTTTGAATGACCACGCCCCAGGTACCTGCCAGGTGTATCAGCTTCAACCACATCAGTAAAACGGGTACTCACGACGTACCACAGGAGCCACTCTGCAGGCCAGGCAGGGCTGTGTCTACATGTGTTCTGACCCCTGGATTTCTGGGAAGTTAGGCAGTTGCACTCCCAGTGGTAGGCGGTCAGAGGGCCCCACCCTAGGCAGGCCAGAGGGGCTAGGGGAGGGCAGGAGAGAACAAGGCAGTCCCCTCTGTCAGAGGACAGCATGTGCTGGGGGGAGGGGCAGCTCTATGCCCCACTCAAACCAATGCAGGCAACTGGAAGAGAAATGGACAATGGGCACTGGGGGCACCAGGCAGGGAAAGCTTAGCTGGGGACTGAGGAAGGAGGACCTGCAACTGCAAAGAGCAAAGCAAACCCATGATATGGGAGTTTCAGCTCTGTGCCCGCTCTGTGCCCACTCAGTGCGGCACTGTCTGGGGTGGACCAGGAGATACTGGCTGCACAGCTCTGACCTGTGTGGAAGGCAAGGTGTGGCAATGCAAGTGAGGAGCCATGTAACTTTATTGAAAGTGGGGACAGGGGGCTGAGGGTGCTGCCCTCAGGCCTGGATGTGGCTCTTGGCGTTGAAGGCCAGGTAATAGATCACTAGGCCGATGGCTGCGGCCAACACCTCGGTGGAAACCCAGGGGCCGTTCCAGGTGCCCTGCAAGAAAGGAGACCAAAGCAAGCTCAGGGGAGGGATGGGCAAGGGGCCCAGGCAGCCCTGGTTACACTCCTTCTGGGACATAAAGACTCCCTGGCCAACGATGGCCCAGCCCCCACCCCCTAAAAAAGGATGAGGCTTGCTGTGTACTTGCTGTTCCCCAAGACCAGGACAGCCTCTTCGCCTCACTCACCCGATGATCCACACTAACTGTGAACAGGGGTGGGATGATTGAAATGTCCTCGTTATTTCTCTGAGCCTGCAAAGGAGGTGCTGGAGTTAGGGGTGCTGCTGAGTGGGGCGGAGTAGGAGAGACAGGGACACTGGCTTGAGTCATGGCAGAAGAGAGCAGAGAAAAGGGTAAGGGGGAAACACAGAAGGTACCAGCACAGGTGGGGCACGCAGACAGGAAGGCACCCGCGCAGGCTTCCTGCTCCTGCCAGTGGGAAGAGGGGGCTGTAGGGTGGGAGGTGGCTATGGAAGGAGGGTGTGCCCTCCCTTTTGCAGGCCTGGGAGGGGCTCCGGGTGATACTCACCTTCCTCAGGAGACTATAGGATTCCTCGTCGAAGAATCTGACCTCATAGGTACCTGCATGGGCACTCTTGTGGTCTAGGCTCCAGGACACCTGCGTTGGGTGTTTGGTACAGGGTGGGCACAATGGACACATCAGGGTTCCCCTGCCAGTGCTAATAACCCTGACCCTGCTTAAGCAGGCCACCTCTAGGGTTTCAGTCACACCAGTGAGCGGTGGTCTCCCCCGAAAATGACAACCAAAGCATCCCTTACCTGATAGCGCCCCACGTCCTGGCCCCGGGTGACAGGAAATTGTTTTCCACTGACATCAGCATAAAGAGCCATGTTCTGGGGTAGGGGACAAAGGGAGAGTCATTCTCTCTTATCTAGCTATTGGCAGAGGCCCCACAGTGCTGCCGACAGCAGCACCTGTGGCCTGTGGCAGGGGAGCTGGGCATATTTAGGGACTGCAGTGTGTCTGGCAGAGGATACCATGATAGAATCATGGAGGTAGGCCTGGCACAACCCAGAGCCTTGCCAGGAAGACAACCCCCAGGGATGCTGTCACTACCTGTTTCCTCGAAGGGCATTGGGGGCACATTCCCCTTATGGCCTGGCCTCCCTAACCCACAGCAAACCTGTTAACCGTGAACAGAGTGGGATGACTGAAGTGTCCTCATTATTACTGAGCCTGTAAGGGGGTGCTGGGGCCAAGGGGTATCCAATGAGCTGCCCAAGAAGTGTTGTACCCAAAAGGCCCGACTTCCTTCTTCGGGCCTTTGGGCTGCAGGTTAAGGTCAGGGCCCAAGGCCAGGTCTTCTCAGTCTTAAAATTACAAAATACCCACATGGACATATACCCTGGCAAAGAACGAGAGAAGGAATGAAGGAGCCTGGGGACTGACCCCTGGCTGTTTCTCACTTCCACGTACATGCTGTCAAGATACAGCAAAGTGTCTATGTACATTATTGCACCTAAATAAAGCAGACCAGGCAGCTTCGGTGAATGTTCTTTAAACACCGGCTAGAATCTGACCTTGGTGTGCTCTGATCCTTCCTACACCAGAATCCATACAGGTCCCTGGGTCTGACCCCATCCACTGCCAGTTGAGTAGCTGATGCCCAAGGTCCCAGGCTCACTACCCACCTCTCAACCCAGCACCCTCCTGGCTGAACACCCACGGCCTCACCTGGACCCTGTTCTTGCATGTCAGGGAAATCTCCACGATGAAGACAGTCTCAGTGGAAATGACGGCATCAGAGGTTGTATAGTAGGAAGGGGTGATCTGGGGCTCCACGCAGGCCTCTGCTGTAGGGAGGAGGCAGAGAGATGCCTGGGTAAGGCCTAGCTTGTGCATGCTGGGCCAGGGGGCAGAAGGGACCACCCGGACCCCAACTCCCACACTTCGTCAGCTGAGGACACACGGGGCCCTTTGGACCCCGCCCGGTAGGATATGAGAGACAGATATAAATGATCAGTCAGCAGTGCAGTGGCGAGGGCTGGGGAATGGGAAGGCTTTGTACAGGTAGATCCTCAATGCAAGGGTGAAAGAAGAGCAGGTGGTGAGTCTGTGTGTGGGGAGCTGCATGGATTCACTGCACAGCTCATATCTGTCCCTGGACCTACAGGCAGGGAAGCCATGCAATAGTTTGGGGCTGTAACCTGCCGTGGCCTGTAGCACCCCAGAAGCGCAGGGGCCTAAGGTGACCTCAATTCAGAGCCATGAAGAGCCCTAGAGTTTACTGAAGGCGTCCTCCACAGACACCAAACATGATGCTGCTAGGCAAGCACGTGGGCTTTCAAGATGAAGGGGTCTGTGACACCAGCCCCAGTGTTTCCCAAGGGAAGGAAATGGAAGAAGTTCTGGATCCAGATGCAAAACTTGTCTCCTTGAACAGGGCTGCCCTGAGTGAAAGAAGTGTGCCACCTAAGTGACGGGGCGACAAGTAAACGCTACCATTAGTTAAGTTCTCTGAATGTGGTGTCTGGCAGAGCCATGCCTTAGGTTGAGGCAATCAGAGGTTTTGGGGTGGACATCTGGAAGATGCCTGGGAACACTGGTGGGAGCGGTTCTCAGGAGCCACATCCCATAGATTCTTCTGTGCCCTGCCAAGCTTGGCCTTTTTCCTATGGACACTGTGGAAGCACCAGAGGGTAATACAGCCAGGTTTGTCCTTTCCAGACATCACTGGCTACAGCATGGGGAATTCCTGAGGGATGAGAGAAGGGTGCAGGCAGGAGGCCAGTTAGGCTGGTACTGCAGGCACTAAGGGCGCTGCCCTGAAGTAGGGCAGGTAAAGTGAATGTGCAGAAAGCGCCCCCTCCCCAGTCCAGCCCGCAGATGGCTCTGTCTCTTGCAAGGACGTCCTTCTCAACACACGTCTGGACTCTAGTCTGAGCTCAATCCTGTCACTAGGTGTTAAGAATCTCTCAAGAAAGTCAATTGATCTGACAGTGGTGATTCAGCTCTGCTGAAAAGCCTTTTAAGGTTACCTCAGGGACTCACGTCAAAAGTCAACAGTCTGGCCTGACACTCAAGGCTCCCGCTTACCTTAACCTCTTCAGCTCCGATCTAACTCGCCCACACTCATGGCCACTCTGTCTGGGCGGTCCCTGCTCCCTCTTCACTTAGAGCTCCTTTCCCAGGGAGGCCTGACCCCACCGCACTTGGTCAGGTGGCTCCTCTCCACCAGCCCAGATTCTCGCCCCATCACCCTGTGCCGTAGAGCTCTACTCCTTTACGACCCTCTCCTGACACCAGGAGCTCCGGGAGCGGAAGCAGGGACGTGTGTCACTTTCTCTGCTGGGGATGGGGGCTGCGTGCATGGGAGAGGCTCTGAAACTTCCTCGCAGCAAACGGGGCGGGGAGGGGGTAAGATTTGGCTGTTTCTTCCTGCAGCCTGGCTGCTCGGGACAGGTGTGTGGTGCAGGAGCTCGTGGTGGCCTTGGTCGTCGCGCCCCGAGGCCACCTGCCTCTCGGAGGCGCAAGGCCCAGAACCCCGTTTTGCCCGCACATCCCTCCTCCCCGCCACGCACCACCAGTCGTGGGAGAGAAGCTCGATAGAAACGAGCTCCTGCCATGCCGCTACCTGAGCAGCAGGAGAGGCCCGACATCAGGAGTAGCGCCAGGGCGCCGAGAGATGCCAGCGCCACCATCGCTTCTTCTATGCCGAGGTAAAAAGGAAGCGACTCCACTGAGCACGAGGGGCAGACAAGGAAGCGCGATGCGTAAGAAAACGCAGCAGCCAATCAGGCGCCGGCAGGCCGGGCGGGCCTGTGACGTCGCTGGCGGCACTGACGTGTCCTCTCACTGGACCAGGGGCCCAGCTGGGCGCCCCTCAAGATGGCGTCGGCGGCTCCGCTCCCGGCGCCGGAAAAGGGCGTGAGAGCAGGCGAGCCAGGCGCATGCGCATTGCGAAGCCGGCGCCCACTCCGCGGACGTTGGGCGCCGTCCAACTCTCGCGAGAGCGGTGCCGGCGTGCTGGGACGTGCGGCGGTTGTCGCTTTCCGTCATGGCGCTGAAGGTGGCGATGGCCGTTTGCCGCCCTGCGAAGTCAGTGTTCAGGCCTACCCTCCTCCGCCGTCCTTGGGAGGTGAGAGGCGGGAATGGGTCGCAAGGACAGCCGCATCGCGCGGTGGGGTCCTTGCCTCTGGGTGGGGTCCGATCTGGGGCTTTCGCCGCCACAACGTCCTGGAGTCCGATTGGTTGCAGGCCCGGTGAGGGGTGGGGAGAGGGCTAGGCACTGGAGTTGATTGGCCGCCTCCGTTGTCAGTGAGGGGATTAGCTAAAGTTGGCGCTGATCTGGCTTTCCCTGGGGTCTGCATCTTGTGGTGGGGGAGCTAGGGACAGGTGGGGAGAGTGGTCTTCGGCGGCCCGAGTGTCATCTCCCTAGTGCCCTTGTGGGACCCCTCCGTAGGCTGTCACGTGTCTTGGTCTGCCTTGTTCTTGTCGCCTTGGGAATCCAGTTCCCTGCCTACGTGCCTCCTCGGGTTTCTCCTCTTGTGGACTGTTTTGCCACATGTCCCAGTGGAGATAGAGAATTGGACTTTGCCATTACCCCCAGCCCTTCCCCCGACATTCTTATAGCTACAGTTGCTCTCACCGCAGGTGTTTGGAATAGGAGGGAGCTAGGGTTTCTGAGGCTGGCAGGGTGGGAGATCCCCTGGGGCTTTGCTTCTGGAGCTCTCCGTTTAGGACCGTGGTTATTCGGGTCCAATTCCTTTCTCTTTACACACTTAAGTGAGGATAATTTAGTTCCTGGGTGGGTTGTAAGCCATCTGAAATATCAGAGATCCAGGACTGGTCTGGAGAACAAGAGATACGCTCTCCGGGCCTGTCTACCCAACTGACTCACTGTGTGGCCTTAGGCCAGGCCCCTCTATCTGGGCTTCAGTTTTTCCTCTTTCTCAAAGGATCTCAAAAGATCCAGCCAACACTGACCTAGAACGCTGCAACTTTGCTGACAGTCCTTATGGACACATTTCTTGTCTGCTTCCCCTCTAACCCCTGGGGAAGATGGCCCTGTAGCAGCTTATGCTTTATGAAATTCTCTTTAAAATTCTCACTTTTCCCACCTGGCTGATGAGAGAGACTTTCCAGAGACCATGACAACTCTGGCGGCTAAGCTCCCATTGGGTCTTGGTGAAAACATTTGTCTCCTCCCTGATCTCTCTTGTATGTGTGCTTGTGTCCATGTTGGGGTGGACAGAGGGGTCTGTGAACAATCTGGGCAGTGTCTTGCCCTGAGACTGGGTGTCTTGGGTATGGGAACCTTTAGAAGTGAACCCCAGATCTTTGCTCCCACTAGTTGTGGGAAAACATGCAGCTACCATTGACACTTGATCCAACAGAAACATGCTGAAGAGAGAAGCCTCACTAAGCTGTGGAATGTGGGAGCCCTTTGGTGGGAACATGTACCACCCTGGATTCCTTTCTGCAGCACCATTGAAGAACGAGGGCTGACAGTCCCCCTTCCCACTTGAGAAATGAGCAGGAAGCCTATGCATGTATCCCGTCCTGCTGCATACCGAGCTCCTTTGGCGGGGAGCTTCAGTGGGCCCGGATGTGAGGCAGAGCCTCTGTAACCGTGAAGCAAGATGTCTGCATCTGTTCAGAGCAAGGTCAGGGAAGTCTCTATCCTGAGACCTCCCTGGGTGTTTGGCCAAAGCCAGAAGGAACATCTAGCTTAGGGACCAGGTGAGGAAGAGGTTCAGCCCTGGTGGTAGTGATGTGATTTAAGGTGGGGGAGGGGAGTTGCACAGACCAGAGCCAGGCCTGGTGCAAAGGCTGGCTCACCACCACACCTGAGTTGCCTGTCCAGTGCCAATGGACTTTAGAGTGCCGAAGCCCAGAGAGAATTACTGCCAGGAGCGACAGAGGTCAGCCCAGCATCTCCCCGCCCCCATTGGACACCAACTTCGAACACTGGCCTGAGGGGTTGTTGGGGTAAAGGGACAGATATGCTTTTGCATAGCTTTGTGTGTCTTGCTAGGGACTGAGCAGCTTCCACACCTCCCCCTTTTGCTTAATCCTGTAACAGTTGCATGAAGTAGGCACCTCTGTTCCATGGATTTCAGGTGAGGATGGGAAGCTGGGCAAGGTTTAACTGTTACCAAGAGGAGTGGATGTAGATTCGGACTGAGGTCCCCCTAGCCCCAGAAACCTTCCGTCTTGCCCTACATTTTCTGACATGCTCATTCATTCAGGAAATGTTTCTTGTGTCCTAGCTCTGGGCTAGGCATTTTTCTGTGTTGAGCTGACAGTAGGGGACTAGGCAGACTTGGCTTCCATTTTGGGGGGCTTAGGGGGCAGGGAGAGAGCAAGGCAGTGATAACCTAGGGAGATTGTGGTTGGAAGGGGAGGAATTGAGATAGGGCTTTGGAAGGCCAGGGTTGGTACCCAAAGCTCAGCACCCTTAGGGCATCAGGAAAAGTTTCCTGGAGGAAGGGCAGTCTAAGCCTCCTTCCACAAGTCTGTACTGAGAGCGTATAAATAAGCCGAATTCAAATACAAGTGTTAGAAGGAAAACAGACACAGATGTGTGCCTGTGCCTACAGATCCAGGGGCCACATGGGTCAGCATATATCCGAGGAGCATCTTGTCCTGCTAGGAGACCTCTGCCACCCCTCTCCTAGCTTCTGGCTTGGGTGGGTGAGTGGCACATCTGTGCTTCTAGAACTCGTGCAAGTGGATGCCTTGTGAGTACTGGCCGGGGGACTCAGATGGTCAGCCTCTGCTTGAGCTTTCCAGACTTCTAGTGGGAAGGCATGGCTCTTTCAGAAATGGCCACAGTGACTCTGCTGTTGGCTGGAATGCTCAGGTGCTGCTTCACAGGCAAGTGGCAGGACATTCCCAAGTGAAAAGGAGGACCTTGATTCTGCCCCCGCTTCTTTGGATTGAGGAATGCCCAGGTGTGTTCCCAGGTGGGGCACAGCAGGAAGGAAAGCATGTGGGCCTTTAGCCCCCCTGCAGTGGGACCTCGGATGAGGGCTTCTCCCCCAGGACAATGTGGGGGCTCCAGATTGGTTGCTTCTCAGCACCTGTCTTATTTGGCTTGGTGGTTTTTGCTCTGAGGCTGTCAAGCATGGTACCGATGTGGCCAGACATGGCTGGATCGGAGCTGGAGTTGGGGACATTTGTCATCCATGTAGGCTGCGAAGCAGTTTTGCAATCCATTATGAAAGCTGTCCAAAAGATTGATGTCTGTTATTCTTCTTAAATTGTTGGGTTTTTTCCTGCATGGTTGTTCTGGATTTCTGATTCTGGAGGGCAGTTCCCAACAGTACCTGTCTCTGGAGGGCAAGCTGGGTTTTGTCTTTTTCTTCTGATCTCTATGTTCTATATTTTCTCTATGTTCTGACCACATGCTGTTTTTTAAAAAAGATTTACCAGCACTGGCTGCTGTGGCTCAGTGGATTGAGCGCTGGCCTGTGGACCAAAGGGTCGCCAGTTCGATTCCCCAGTCAGGGCACATGCCTGGGTTGCCGGCCAGGTCCCCCGTACGGGGGATGCGTGAGAGGCAATCAGTCACATATCGATGTTTCGCTCCCTTTCTCCCCCCTCTTCCCCTTTCTAAAAAATAAATAAATGAAACCTTTAAAAAATAAAAATATTTACTGTACTTATTGATTTTGGGGGTTGGGGAAGGGGAGAGAGCGTGAGAGCGAGAGAGAGAAACATTGACTTGTTGTTCCACTTACTGATGCACTCATTGCTTGCTTCTTCTATGTGCCCTGACTGGGGATCAAACCTGCAACCTTGGTGTATGGGGATGACGCTCTAATCAGCTGAGCTACCTGGCCAGGGCCTTATGCTGCTTTTGTAATACGAAAAAATGATTTTAAAAAAAGGATAAAATGATCGTCGCGGTGGCCCTCTTGTTTATTATAATGATTCCCTTTATCGTACCATGTTTAGCATGCCAACTTTTCTGTGTTACAGACATTGCTGAATAGGGATAATTGACCAAAAAAAGAATCAGAAACAACTAAAGTTGGGCGGTGGGGGAGACATAAACATTTTCTTTGAAAACTGACCATGGAGCTAAAGGAGGCATAAAGGATTGTGATGACCCTCCACGGTGCTTCAGCAGGCTGGTCCCTGGGAAATGGCTTTGGAGCCATTTGTCTGGGCATGCGTTGGTTGCTGTTGTTCACTGGACAGTGGGCATGGGTGAAGTGGAAGGGGCGATGTGGAGGGGGGTGACGTTCAGGTCCTGTTTGGGCACTGTGGGGACAGTTGCTCTTCCTTGCCAAATTGACTTTCTGGGCTGGGCAACAGCCACTAGCATCTGGGTTCTCTTTGCCAGGTTCTGGGTGCCCACGAGGCTCCCCGGAGAAGCTTCTCAGTAAGTACTTGCCCGGGTGTGCGTGCACGCGTGTGTGTATGGTATGTGTGTGCTTGCACGTGTGTATATTTGTGTTCAGGCAAGTGTGCAACTGTCTGTGCACGTGTAGATGTGTTCATGTGCTGGTGTATGTGCTGTGCCTCTTTGTTCCGTGACCCTCTGTCCTTCCCTCTGAGGCGTGGTCTCCAGAAGTCACCCATCCCTCCTCCTTACCTCCTTACCTGAACTGTGTTAGACAGTATCCCCAGGGAAAAGGCAGAGTCTTGTTCCTCCAACCTTGGCTGATCCGAATCTTCTTCCTTCCTGTACCCCCTCTAGCAACAAACAATTGTGAGTATTCTTTTCATCTGCCTGTTAGATTTGGGGCTTTTAGTTGCTTTGGGATTGACCCAAGTCCAGGTGGGGGCAGGGACTGCACCTGCTGTAGTCCTCCTGACCAAGGAGCCCCTGTGATCAGCCCTGTCTGGGATGGGGTGGGGTGTAGGGCTAAGGTCCCCCAAGCTGGCACGTCACGATTGGCTGGCCCACTGGGTCAGTGCTGGTGGGAGGAAGGGAACTAAAGGCCTGCCTTCACCCTCGTCCTCCTTCCAGCCTCCATCAGCTAAGTATGGTGGGCGACACACGGTGACCATGATTCCAGGAGATGGCATTGGGCCGGAGCTCATGTTGCACGTCAAATCTGTGTTCAGGTATTGACTCCCCAGGCCCACCTCCCCTGGACCAGTCCCACTAGGGAAGTTTGTGCCTCAGGCCCAGCCAGGGGGTTGCCCTAAGAACTTTGTGCCAGAGGAGCAGTAAGTCTAGAAACCCACTGGCTGAGACTCTGCCCAAGCACCTAGCGAGCCAGTGGCAGGAGGGCTGTAAGCCCAGGCCTTTCGTCCTGGTGCTGGTGATCCCACCAGGCTGGCCTGGGCATGGGGAAGGTGGCGCCAGTCCTGCTAACTGTGCTGTAGACTTCAAGCAAGTCCCCATCAGTTGTCAGAAGCGAGCCCAGTCTCCTATCAGCCAGAACCAGATCAGGGTGGGCAGCAGCAGGAGAGAGGCCTCTGCAACCAGTGGTCCAGGCTTCTTTGAAGAGGTGAGGGGGAGGCCCAGGGCCAGCTCCTCTAATCTAGTTTTCCCCCAGGCACGCATGTGTGCCAGTGGACTTTGAAGAGGTGCATGTGAGCTCCAATGCCGATGAAGAGGACATCCGCAATGCTATCATGGCCATCCGTCGGAACCGCGTGGCCCTGAAGGGTGAGCATGGGGGCACAGTTATTTCACTTCTGAACTGATACTTGTCCTTGGGCCCCACAGCTCTGACTTCAGGGTTTTTCTGGCTAGGGAGGACCCTTGTGCTTGGAGAGTGGACGGAAGCTTCTGGGTGCCTGTCCGTGCTGCGGTTCTGAGATCTTGGTGGCACTAGGCTGTGGGGGAGGCTGTCCAGTGATGGACTGCCTCCCACCCTCTTCTTTCCTCCTGAGGTAGCCCTCTCTGTTAGGGTCAGCTTTGACCCTCAGAGTCTGTCTTCACAAACCAAATGTCACAAAGACGCAGTTTTCAACCTCTGCCTGCTGCCTTGGCTCCAACTGGCACAGCGATGGATGTTATAAGAATTCTAGCCCTTCCCGAGGCAAACTTGGTTTGGTCCAGGTTCTTAAAGTGTTTCCATCACTCTTTGGTGTGAGGAGTGTGTGAGCAAAGGTGAACCGCAGTAGAGACCTAGGTCCTGGCAGTCAAGTAGGGGGGCTGACATGCCGACCGAGGGTGCCCGGGGCATTCTGGGTGAAGGCAGCTCAGGCAGGGCACGACTCAGAGGCGCCAGTGGCCCCGGTGGGTCCTGAGAAATGCCTCTTCTACTTGGCACCCTCTGAGTGCCATTTCCCACTGGCTGCTGCTTTCCTACTGCACTTGCCCTGGGTGTGCTTGGTCCAGCCAAGGCCAAGCTGTGGTCTTTTTCAGGCAGCCCCCTCCTGTCCCAGAGGTGGGGCTTGTGTGGCACCTTGATACAGGGTCTGGCAGTAACCCTGGCCAAGGTCTCCTTGCTGGCACCAGCCTGGCTGGACAGCCTCTTAGTAAGCAGGAGTGGGCACTTTCTATCCAGCCAGACCCTGGTCTTGCTTTTCTCCTCCCAGGGTCTGACGAGACCTCTGGTTAGCTGCCAAGCCTTGTTCATTTATTCATTCAGTAAGTATGTATTGAGTGTCTGGTATGTACCAGGTGCTCTCCTAGGTCTTCAGATCCCGTCAGTGAAGTGAAAATACACCCCCCCCCACCCCTCTGCCCTCATGGGGCTTATTTCGGAAGTTACACTCTAGTGTTCTGTAAAGTATTACTACCAAAAGCTGTCTTCTGTGGTTGGAGCTGCCTTTGGCATGCGTTCCCTGGGTCAGGAAGGGAAACAAGGTGGCACAGCTGAGCCTGGGGGTCCCGTCTTCAGATTGCCTGTCTTGTTTCTGTCCTGCAGGCAATATTGAAACAAACCATAACCTGCCACCATCCCACAAATCCCGAAACAACATTCTTCGGTGAGAGCCAAGTACATGGGGTGGGCTCAGCGGGGGTGGGCTCTTGGCAGGGGTAAGATGGGCTGTGCCAGCAGAGAGTGGTGGCACTGGCCAGCCGCCTCTCTCTCTCTCTGTCCCTAGCACCAGCCTAGATCTCTATGCCAATGTCATCCACTGTAAGAGCCTACCAGGAGTGGTGACTCGGCACAGGGACATAGATATTCTCATTGTCCGGGAAAACACAGAGGGCGAATACAGCAGCCTAGAGCATGAGGTGAGTGAGACCTGGGCTGCCCCCCTTACTCTCACGGGTCACGGGGGCTGGGCCGAGCCCAGTGAGGGTCAGCGGCAAGGAAGGATGTGCCCAAGGAGAAGCTTGTGCTAGAGAGCAGGATCAGACGGGACCCGGGTCTCTTCTCCTCATCCCCTTCTCAGAGTGTGGCAGGAGTGGTGGAGAGCCTGAAGATCATCACCAAGGCCAAGTCCCTGCGCATTGCTGAATACGCCTTCAAACTGGCCCAGGAGAGTGGGCGCAAGAAAGTGACGGCCGTGCACAAGGCCAACATTATGTATGCTGCCCAGCCCTGCCGTGCTCCTCCCATCCTACCCGTAGTCCTGAAGCAGCTGAATTGAGCAGCCTGCCCAGTCTGTTCTCAGAGACTCGGGGCCCAGGACCCAAGGGGCCACGCCCGTAGCTCCGGGGCTGTGCCTTGTTGCCTGTGTCCAGCCATGACCCCACCCCAGTGTACACTCGGGGGAGGCGGAGCAGAATTCTGCCCATTTTGCAGACGGGGAACTGGCTGGAGGTTAGAACCCAGCCCTCTGTGGCCATCTGCACACCATGTCCTTCCAGCCGACCGTTGCAGTGGCCATTATGGTGTCCTGTGTTCCCCTCTCCATAGGAAACTAGGCGATGGCCTCTTCCTGCAGTGCTGCAAGGAGGTGGCAGCCCGCTACCCCCAGATCACCTTTGAGAATATGATTGTGGATAACACCACCATGCAGGTAGCTAACCCACTGGGCTCCATGGCTGCCTGCTTTACGCACCCCAGGCTTCTCATGCTCAGGCTTCTCTCTGGCCTCTCCTTGTCCTGCAGCTGGTGTCCCGACCCCAGCAGTTTGATGTCATGGTGATGCCCAATCTCTATGGCAACATCGTCAACAATGTCTGCGCGGGGCTGGTCGGGGGCCCTGGCCTGGTGGCTGGAGCCAACTATGGCCATGTGTATGCTGTGTTTGAGACGGTGAGTGCTGCCCATGGCACCAGGGCTGCTGGCCTTTTTGAGCTATAGCTCACGTACCATCTGCTTCGCCCGTCCAAAGTGTATAATTCATTGATTTTTAGAATACCCAGAGTTGTGCAACCATAACCACTATCTAATTGAACATCTTTATCACCACAAAAAGAAACACTGTACTCATCAGCTGTCGCTTTCCATCCCTGCCTCCGTCCCTGCCCCTCGCAACCACTGATCTGATTTCTGTCTTGTGGATTTGCCTATTCCAGATATTTTATGTAAGCGGAATCGTACCACATGTGGCTTTCTGTGACTGGTTTCTTTCCCTTAGCGTAGTGTTTTCCAGATTGATCCATTTTGTAGCCTGTCAGTACTTCATTCCTTTTATTGGCTGAGTGATAGTCCATTATATACATAGACCACATTTTATTGATCCATTTGTTTTTTTAAGTCTTTTTTTTTTAATGGAGGTAAAATTTTGCGTAACAGAGTGAAACCATTTCAGCATGAATAACTCAGGGGTATTAAGTATATCCACAGGGTTGTACATCACTTCTGTCTAGTTGCAGAACGTTTCCATCACCCCAAAAGGAGACCCTGTCCCCATTAGCAGTCACTCCCCATTCCCTCTCCTCCGGCCCCTGGCACCAACTGATCTGCCTTCATTTACCACCCCCTTTGTCGCCTTGCCTCTTCCAGGCTACAAGGAACACAGGCAAGAGTATCGCCAATAAGAATATTGCCAACCCCACGGCTACGCTGCTGGCAAGTTGTATGATGCTCGACCACCTCAAGTAAGTGGTTTCTCGATGCCCGGCTATGCGCCCCTCAGCCAGCTCCCTAGGCCTTGAGGACTGAAGGCTGCTCTCCCTCCATAGGCTGCACTCCTATGCCACCTCCATCCGCAACGCCGTGTTGGCATCCATGGACAATGAAAATGTAAGGCTCCTCTTCTCCCCTTCCCTGCCTCCCCCACCCCCAGACCCCTCCTCTAGCCTGGGTTGAGCTGGTGTGACACCTAAGGGGCTGGAGATGGTGACCTGGCACTTCCTGCTGCCCCCAAGGGGAGGGAGGGTGGTACCAGGTAGGTAGGGTGCCCAGGCCTTCCCTGGTATTGTTGCCTTGCCGATTACAGTTCCAGCCCCCGAAAGCCGCAGGCAACAGTGGGCAGCTTGGGCCACTCGCAGGGTAGGGGTTGGGTGTTGGGGCTGGGCTGTGTGCCCAAGTTTGCCCATCTCCCCACAGATACACACTCCGGATATTGGGGGCCAGGGCACTACATCGGAAGCCATCCAGGACATCATCCGCCACATCCGTGTCAGCAACGGCCGGGCCGTGGAGGCCTAGGCTGTCCCCACCCCAAGCCCCCAGCTGGCTTGCTGGGGGGACCCAGAATAAACCAGCTTCTGCCCCAGCCCTTGGCCTCGTGCGGTCACTCCAGGATGCAGGTGTTTCAGTTCACACTTTATTAAGAAAAGAAATGCACTTCTCACTCACAGAGCCCTCTGTGAGGGTCACAGGCAGAACAAATTCCCACAGGTGGGCCTGGCCTCATCGTTTGTCTATTCTGCCATGGGGGAGTGAGAGCCTGTTACCCGCAGGGGAGGGGAGGGCAGCTCCAGTAGGATGGCAGTTGTCTCACTTTCCCCGAAGGCACTGAGAGGTGAGGGTTCAGGCGGGAGCCGGCAGGGCCTAGGGGTTGAGCCAAGGGTGCTGGAGGCAGTCAGCCGCGCTGGCCCGCTTTTCGGGGATGTATTCCATCATGGGCAGCAGGAAGGCGCTAAACTGAGTGGCCTGCTCCAGGGGCCACTCATACTTCTCTATGAGCACCTCGTATAGGCCCCAGCGCTTGAGGTTGTGGATGTGTCGCAGCTCTCCTGGGGTGGGCAGCAGGACCTAGGTTAAACTCTGCCAGTGTGGCATCTGGCTCTGAGGCTGTGCCCCCCTCTTTCAGAACCCAAGGCCCCTCCCTGCCCGACCCTCTGCACCCAGGCAGCCTGAGCCTGTTCGGCCCCACCTCTCCGGTTGAAGAACTCTCGGGAGTAGCGGCCTGAGAGGGCGAAGGCCGGGGGGATGTCTCCCAGGAGCTCCACGATGTGGGCGATGTGGTCTGTGGACAGAGAGGAGGCTGGGAGGCAGCCTGGAGGCCCTAAGCCTCTGAGGCTGAACCCAAGGCACGCTTCCCTTACCCTCGTCACGACTGTAGTCTTCTCCAGAGTGGGGCTCGAACAGGTAGTCACCAGTGGCTAGCTCAAAGGCCTGAAAGGAGGAGAGGTTGAGGCTGCTGGCCAGCAGGCTGGCCCCTGGTGGGGGCAGCCCAGGCCTACCATGCATGCCGTGCTCCAGATGTCGGCTGGGGGCCCATACTCAGCACCGATCAGCACCTCCAAGGCCCGGTACTGCCGCGTCTGTATGTCCTCAGTGAAGTGTTTGTGCTGGAGGCAAGGGGAGCCCTGGGGAGGAGCTGGGGCCACAGCTGGCCTGCCCCCACCAGTCTCCCACTCTTCTGCCACCTTTTCTGGGCTATTCAAGGAGCTAGTGGGGTTCTCTGTGAGCCTTAGGATCCCCAAAAGTCCCAGGAGGAACTGGCCAGGTGATCTGAGGCAGAGGCTGGCCCCTTCCCAGTGGCTCCCACCCCTTGCCATGGGCCCAGTTCTACTGACTGGGTGGGACCCATGGACTCAGCCCTGGGTCTGCCGAAGCAGGCAGACCGAGGGGTCTGGTCAAGTGTAATGCTGGGTGAGCCCTTGCTGAACAAATGATCAATTGCCCCACAGGCCCAAGTTGGGTCGGGGTTCCCCAGGAGTGGGCCTGTGCCTCCACCCTCACGGCAGGGCACCCAGCTCTGCTTTCCAAGGCACGCTCATACCACCCAGCAGGCGTTGCCCAGGTCTGCGATCTTGATCTTGATCTTGTCTGCATTTTGGGGTTCTAGGGGGTTCACCAGGAGGTTCGAGGCACCAAATGGTGCTGGGTAAGTAAGAGAAGGGAGAAACTGAGCTGGCCTGGTCCCTCCCGCCCTACCTACCCGCCACCCGCTGGCCCTGCCCTGCTTACTGCTGGGCGACAGGAGGCCCCCAGTCTCCCGCTGGTTGGATGAGCCTGAGAGGATGGAGCATGAGGCAGGAGAGAAAAGGGAGCCGGAGAAGCCTGAGGTCTGGGAGCCTGAGCTGAAGCTGCGGTCTCCCCCCTGGGCAGGGGAGGAGGAAGCTGGGGAGGGGCCGGCCCTGGCCCCCCCAGGGTGGCAGCCAGAAGAAGAGGTGGAGCCGCTGCCCCCCTCTAGTCTTGAGCCAGAGTCTGGGGAGATGGGCAGAAGTGGTGATGTGTGAGCTGATGCCCTGGTGGCCATGCTTGGCAGCCCCAGGGACCCTCCAGCCCCTCCAGTCCCTCCAGCCCCTCCAGCCCCTCCAATCCCTCCAATCCCTCACCCTCGGCTTGGGCTGCTGCCTCCAAGGCCTCCAGCCTCTGCAGGTCACGCAGCCGCTCCTCCAGCAGCCACTTCTGCTGTTTCCTTTTGCGCCTCATCTTCTTCCTCTTGTTTTTCGACAGCTTACCTGGCTGCCATTAGAGCCAGGGTCACCCCAGGGTTCCTGTCACCCATCCCTTGACCAGCCCAGGCCTCTGCCTGTGGTCCACACGCCCCACAGGGGACAAGACCTCCAGGCCCCAGGGCTCCCAAGGACATCAAAATGTGGCACAATTCCTCTCCAGCCCACCCCTTGGCATCAGCCTCTGCCCACCTTCTGCCTTCACTCCTCAGAGCTCAAGGTTGGGGAGGAGCTGATGGGCCTGCCTCTGACCGGGCATCTGCTTCCCCTGGGGGCCGCCTGGGCCCCTCTTGGCGAGGCCAGTGGCAGGCAGTTTGGGTCATGTGACCCATCCTGTGTATCACCCTCATCTGGGCCACCCAGCCTTTTGGGAATGCCACCGCAGGAGTTCTGGGAAGGGTGGGGAGGCTGAGGAGGCAAGCTTCAAGGGCATGGGGAGAGGAGGCACAGGAAAAGAGGGGTGACCAACTTACCCAGACCTCCTGGGGGGCGTTGCTGACTGGAGGGCGGGAAGGGCACCGGGGGTTGAGGGGAGAGAAGAGAACAGAGACTCAGGTAGGGGTGGAGGCCCACAGGCCCAGCTCCAGCCCTGCACAGGCTCTTGTACCTGTGGAGCGGGATGGAGGTGGGGCCCCTGATTGCTGCCACTCTGTAGCCTCAGCAGCCAGGCGCCTGATGTAGGTGTCACCCACGCACAGCAGGATATTCTCAGGCTTGATGTCTGTGTGGATGATCTTGCACTTGGTGTGGAGGTAGTCCAGGCCATTTAGCACCTGGGGAGAGCCTCTCCTGAGCTCCACCAGCCCTGCCCAGGCTGCCTCCCAGTGCTGTGCACACGGGGCCCAGGACACTCACCTGTCTCACAATGCTCTTCACACAGGGCACAGGCAGGCCCTGGTAGTTGGACTTGATGATCCACTTGAGGAGCTGGTGGCCCAGGACCTCTAGCACCATGCACACATCTGGGACTTGGAGTGAAGGGTGGTTGGCAGGCACACAGCTGGGACACGGGCCCCAGTCACCCTCAGCTGGGATGGGGGAGCAACGAGGCTTGGGCAGTGCGGAGCTGGGCCTTGGGGATCCTCGTGATCACCACTGCCCAGGCGTCATAGTGTCCCTGTCATAGGTGTGCCAATTGATGGTGCACTCTGTGGCCATCTTAGGGAAAAGGCCCTCGGGCAGACACAGGGCCTCTCAGATCAACCCCACTCAGATGCCCCAGTGAGCCACAGAGGCAGCCCCTGCTATTCGGGGGTTACTGAGCAACCTGGTTATCCACTCCCTCCCCATAAAGAAGTAGTGAGGGCATTTCAAAGACAAGTGTCACTGGAAGGCATATAACTCCACTGCGGATTTGCAAACTGAGGCCCTAGTAGCTGGGAACGCACAAGCTGGCCCCTGCACTGCCACAGTGCTTTGCTTAGCCCACAAAGGATATGGACTCCATTAACCCCTGAGATCCTGAAGTCATCGATGAGCTGAACAATCGTCTCTCTTTTGGGGTCACTGGGGTCACTGTCTCGGACCTGGACCAAAAGCCAAGGGGTCATAGATGGCTCCAACCTGCCCCTCACCAGTTCCTCCCAGCAGCAGCGTCCCCTTCTTCATTCCAGCGGGCTGCTGGAAGGAAGGCCGTTGGCCCTTCCCTTGCCCGCTCCTCCAGGTCCTCCCAGAAAGGCAGAGCCAGCGAAAGCCTGCCCTCTGGGAGCCCCGCCCCACCCCAGGAGCCCCAGCAGGCCTTGCACCCACATTGCCAGGCCCCAGGCATCTCCCAGGGAGCTGGGAGTTGGTAAGGGAGGCGTCTCACACATTTCAGGAGCTTGATCTCATCCACAGCTGTCTCCGTGTAATGCCCTGCGCTCTTAACCACTTTCAGGGCCACAAAGCGCTTGCGCCTGCAGTGTCAAGACCTGCGTCAGCTGCCAGCACCAGCCAGCCCCAACCAGACCCATGGGGACATCGTGGTGGCCCCATCCAAGCCCAGAGGCAGGATCCAAGCTAGCATTGGGACCCAGGGGGCAAAGGGGACACTCACTGGATGTCCCAGCAGAGCCAGACGGTGGAGAAGTGGCCCCAGCCCAGCTTACGCACCACGTGGTATCGCCCATTGAACAGGTCGCCTATCTTCACAGGGTAGTAGCCACCTGGGGAAGGGAGCCAATAGAGCCCCATGGAGGCTGTCACACTTCTGGCCCTTGGCCCATGTGGGCTGATGCCAGCACCCTCTTTCTCCTGGGTTGTCCCGCTCCCCACGGCGGCACCTGGCTGCCTGCGTTGCAGGCTAGGCCTCACCCTTGCAGTAGTCCTTAGGGTCCTCCTGCTCCTCATCGTCGGATCCCAGCAGCCCCTGCAGCATCCGCGGTGCTGGCCCAGCGGGGGCTAGTTCAGAGCCTGAGGACTCGGGCCCGCAGGAGGCCTGTGAGCTGCGAGTGGGGCAGGCAGGCAGTGAGCATGTGAGGCGCCGGGGGGCCCCCATGTGCCTGGGCCAAGCCCTACCTGCTGCTGCTGCCGCCGACACTGTCCCCGCCGCCCACGCAGGCGCTCATCCTGGCTCCGGTGCCCCGGCGCCCGGGGCGGTTGCTCCTGTGGGGCCCGGCCTCAGCCTGCGAATTTATAGCCTCCGCCACCGGCTGGCCGGCTGCTGATCTCACCCGCCTTTATAAATAGCCTCCCAGCTGCTCAGCTGTGGGCAAGGTATGCAGCGGGGAGGGGGCAGTGCTGTGACAGGGGCCTGGGAGAGCCCAGCCCCCAGGATGAGCCCTCCGCTGCTGCCCCAGGACTGGCAGAGGGGTCACCTCGGGGACAGGGTGTGACCCAGTCTGCACATTGAGCAGCCCCACGAACACCCCATGACCAAGGGGATCATCCACATGGGGACATGACTATTGGACCCCAGTCTGAGTTCTCGAACTGCAGAGCCAGCAGAGGGGGACAGCTAGGCAAGGACGCTGTGGGCATGGCAACCCCATCGTCAGGTCAAGACCACCCTGCACTCTTCACGCCCCCACCTCCACCCCACCCCAGTGCCTAGAGCACCTCCGACACTTTTGGAACATTCTCTGGGTTACCACTTGGCCCTCTTGAGAGACTTCCCAGAGGGGACCTCTCATATCCCCATGGGCATCCCATTCCCTGCCCACTCGCAGCCAGGTTCCCACTTCTCCTGTGCCACATTGACCCCTAAGAACTGTGGGAGCCCGGTGTCCTCCTTTTCCTAAATGTGGGTCACTGGGGGCCCTGGTATAGCTGGAGTCAGGGCCATGAACTGAAGGCAATTCCTCCTTCCCACCAGAGGTGCCAACTAAATGGAAGCCTGGGAACCTGTCCAGTGAGGACTCTGGCACTGAGAACTCGCGCAGTCTCCTTCCTGGCTCTGTTCTAGGCCTGCCATTTCCTGCCTGGCTCATTGTCTCCACCAACATGTGACATGTGCCCAAATGGGAGGCACGGGGAGCTGCCCACACTGGCCTTGCCCTCAGGGATCCTCCTCTAGTGGGGAGCAAAGAAGCCCCACCAGCCTCTAGTGGCTGGTGACAAAGGGATGCCCAGCTCAGGCAGAACTTGTGACTTTGGAGCTGCATCCGAGGGACCAGGAAGAGTCGGGTTCTCAGAAAGGGGGCGGGTGGATAAACCTCCAGGGTGTGAAAGGGCCTTGCTGGGGTAAGGCCAGCAGCAGGATGAGCTGGAGACCTCTGGGGCTGGTGACCTCCGTGGCTGGCCTGGCTGCGGATTGGCTGGGGGTTGGGGAGAGGAGGGGCGGCCTTGGGTGGGCAAGTATGGGGTTCTGGCAGAGGCCGATGGGCACTTTCGCTCTTTAGAAAAATCACTCTGGCTGCTCCCAGGAGGGAACGTAGGAGGCAAGCGTGGAGCCTGGAGGCCAGCTGGGAACTGTTGGGGAGTCCGAATGAAACGGGGGCTTAGCAGGAGTCGGCTGTGGTTAGCCCAAGATGGGAGATACTTTGTCCTGTGTCCCTGTGCCAGAAAAGAACTGGTGGGGCAGGGTGGGCACAGATGGGGACAGGAGGGCAGGGGTGCCTTTCCCGAAGGGACCAGTAGGGGCAAGGGGAGGGAGGAGAGCAAGGCCTAGGGCTGCCTAATGACCCCTCTTTTCCTCAGGCAGCAGAAGTCACAGCCATGGGGCTGAGGAGAGGTCTACATAGACTCCAGGGAAAGGAAGGGGCTGGGGATTGGTCTTTTCCTAAAAAGACAGATTTTATTTCCAGGTGCAATTCTTCGGCAAGCAAATAAATATAATGAGGGGGAAGGGGAAGGATTGCTATAAATTAGAAAAAAAAGCCCAGGGTGGGGAGGAAGGGCGGGGAGGGGAGCGGTTGCAGGGAGTTCCCCCCTACTCTGCCAGGCCCTCTCTTCTGTCGCTGGCTTGATCCAGGGGTCATAAGGCACTGTGGTGGTGGGTCCTGCTCGTTGCTCTCCAAGCTGGTGGGCCTCAGGTTCTCACTGTGGACTGAGTTCATAGGTCAGTCACCTTGTTCTCCACCAGAGCGGCAATCTGCTGCAGGCGGCAGGCCAATTGCATCTTCTGGCCCACAGGGTCCTCCTCCAGGGCATTGATGATCTGCCGGGGCAGAGGAGAGCACCCTGCATGAGCCCCCAGCCTTCTGCCCACTGACCCTGTGCTACCCAGCCCTGTTTTTATCTCAGCAGTGGCTGGGGGATCCATTGGGAACTGTCTCTGGCCTCCCCAGGGAATCTAGACAGAAGCCAAGCCCCTGTCCAACCTGGGTCCTTCCTCCCCTCTGCTTGCAGGAGTGGGCCTGGACACCTCCTCTGCCCCCAGGGAGGTGCTCCTACCCCTGGGGAGCCCTGGCCTTACCTGGTCATAGTACCTGTGGATGTGTTTGTAAAGTTCTTGCAGAGCTTCCAGACAGTGGGGAGCAGAGGTGTAATTCTGGGGGAAGCACATTGAGGGGCTGAGGCCCCAGCCTGGACCTCAAGCCCCAAACCTCCCCTTTTCACCCTGTCCCCAGAATGTGGAGGGGTGCACCCCTGGGCCATGCCTCACCCCCGAGAGCTCGGCCAGAGCAGAGTTCATTTCCTGGTAGCTTGCCGGAGAGCTCTGGCGAATGTCAGAGTAGTATCTGGAGGAGGGGACACAGTTAGGGGTGGGCAGCTTCCACCCCCAGCCGTGACACCCTGACACCTACCTCTCTACCATCTGCTTGTAGCGAGGGATCTCCCGGGCATACAGCAGTTTGTTCACCGGGGAATCCTGCTCCAGGTAGGGGTGGGTGTTAGTGGGGAGGTGGGGGAGCTCTGGCCCTGTCACCCTGACTGTGCCATCAATGCCCCCTCCCCCTGGCCCTCATTATGTCCCAGTCCCACCCAGGGCTTTGTACCCAACCCCCGTGGCTTCCCCCACAAGCCTTTTCTCCTTAACCCCTTGGCTGCTACTATGGCCGGCTCTGCTCTCACCCGGCCCACTTTATGCTCTGAGACAGTGCAGGAGTCGATGAAGGTCTGGGCGATGACGGCAAGGATAGCATCCACGTTGTCTGACACCCGTACGTCAAAGATGAGCTGTGGGTTCTTCAGGGTGTTCACCCAGAACCGCAACAGCAGGCTGGAGACACAGGCCAGCATGGGTATGAGGCATGGCTAGTCTAGCACACATGGTCAGCCTAGGCCCCAGCCATGAGTTCCACAGGGAGCTGTCCTGTGAGTCCACGCTGGGGGTGGCCAGAAATCCAGCTGATACCTCCAAGCCTGGGTTCCTGTTCAGGTCCTACTACCCTCACCATGGCAATGTCCTTGTCTTTCCGGGACTCCATGTCCCATCTGCATGGGGATGGGGGCCGCGGGCAAGATACCTGTTAGTCTTCCAGATGTGCAAGGTCTCTGGGTCCTCGATGCCATGCTTCTCTGCAAGCTCGTCCAGGAAGTCAAACAGGTACTTGACAGCAATGGGCACCGGCCGGTTCACGCTGAGGATGGCCTGGAAGGTGTCATCCACAAACTTCTGCAGTGTTCCCTAGAAGGAACGGGAGTGGGCTCTATCAGTGGGTATGGGGCCGCCTCTCGGCCTCTCGGGACCATGTCTTCTCCCCAGCTCAGTCAGGGGCCCCTTGGTGAGCCTTCCTGTCACATGACTCCCCTGGGACCCAGCTCCCTAGCTGCACTGACCTTCATGGAGAGCAGGCGGGTGAGGTAGATTTCCGGGATAGCCTTGGCCCGTGCCCGCTCCCGTTCCCGTTCCCGCAGGCTGCTGCGACGTACCTTGGCCCCTTCTGGCTCCTCGGTGCCTTTCACCAGGTGCCAGAGGCGGACCCCGCCCTCCTCACCATCCTCCAGCATGGGGATGTCTGAGGACACATGTGCCAGCTTCAGTCCTACGCCTCTGCTGCCCACCCCACCCCACTTGGCAGTTTGGTGCAGGGTGAGAGAGGCCCAGGAAAGCAGAGGGTAGCGATGTGGAAAGGAGGGTGACAGCCCAGGGTCTTGCTCTGCCCAACACCCTGTACCCCCGGAACTCCCTGACCAGTACACACCACTGCCCTCATCTGCCCTAGGCCCTTGGCTCAGCCTTGAGCTTTGGCTGGCCTGCTGGCAAGGTATGAGGAGACCCAGGTGATGGCATGACAAGGACTCTCGCCTGCCCGCCACAAGTTCCTGGGGGCAGAGAGATAGGCATGTCTGGATTTCGGGACTTACTTTCCCTAGAGGGGCAGCTCTGGGCCAGGCTCTGGGAGATGGCGCCTCCATTGTGCATCTGGGGGATAAGTCCCACCGTGGCCCCATCTGGGACCTGGAGGGGGAGGGGAGCAGAGGCTGGGCTCCTTCTCTGGCTGATCCGGAGGCAGGAGGCCTGCTCCCCAGCTTGTGCCCACCCCAAACCTTATAGTGTTGCAGGGTGTTGAGTCTCTTCCAATGATTCTGAATCACTGAGGTCAGGTCCTCATCTGACAAGGTTAGGTGACCAGCCAGGCCCGAGCGCCACTCTGGAGGGGCCCAGGGAAGCCAATCAGCCTGCAGCCCAACCCCCAAGCCTGCCATTCAGAACAAGGCAGAGCTGAGCCTCTACAGGTGGGACAGACCCAAGAGGGGAGGGCAGGCAGGCTCTCTCACCAAGGTCTAGGGCGTGCACAGACGGCCTCTGGGAGAAGGGAGTACCCTTGTAGACTTGGTCCAGCACTTTCTCCTTGACCTGGGTGATGGTGTCTGTGTCGAGCACCCGGGCGGGCACACGCTGCGCCGTGCTGCTCCCTGCAGCCCCACCAGCCCCAGGGCCCACCAGCACCATCAGTGTTAGAGGCCGGAACTCCACGTCCTCCCGAAGCAGGCGACTGTCATTCAGGGTCCTTTTTGCCTTGCCCGTTACGGCATCCACGGGACCCTTATCCACCTGGTACTGGATGGCCCGGAGGAGCATATACAGGGGTTCACCTGCCACCTCCTGCAACCATTAGGATGGGCCAGCATTGGCCAGGGGCTTGGCGGGCTGTGCAAGGCTCAGAGGGCTTGGTGGGGCCAGGGAGGACCAGCCAGCTGCACAGAGTGAGGGTGGGCAATGACAGCTGACCACTGCCTCACATCCAGCCCGGGGGGGAAAAAGTTCAAAGCCCTTCCCTTTCCACCTCCCCTCCCCCGTTGTGGTGCCTTCACACCCTGAAGCCCCTGGGGGAATTTGGGTGCAGGTTAATGAGGCCACAGGCAGCAGTCCCTCAGTGGAGCAAGGGCAGAAGGTACCATCCAGGGCTCTTCTCACCCTCAGGAAGGTGTAGAGACAGATGGACAGCCAGTTAGTGAGCAGCTTCTCCACCATGGTTTCTGTTCTGTAGAGAGCAGGCCTCAGGTTAGAGACGGGTGCTGCAGGGCCACCCTGTCCCCGGGCTGAGTCGGGCAACAGAGGCAATGCAGAGCCTTTCCACCTTGTCAGCCCTTTGTGCCTAGGTCTCTGGTGAGGACTCCTGTCTACTTCCCTACCAGTGGCTTCTGTCCTAACCTACCTCCCAGGGGCTCCTGGCCCTGCCCACCCAAGGACAGAGCAAGGTAGCAGACAGCTCAGGGGGGAGTCACCACCCCTGCTGCCAGGACCAAGGTCAGGCCAAAGCCAACCTTCGAAGCATGAGCTTGGGGTTCTTGTGCACGTAATGGGCAGCCAAGTCACCAAGCAGTGTCCTCATGATGTCAGTCAGGTACTCAAGCTTGCTGTGCAGGGCCAGGGACAGCAGTGAAGCCACGTGGCAGCGGTCCCGCTGGGAGAAACTGGGCTGCTCCTCAAGTGTGTGGATGAGCTAGGTGGTAGTGGGGGATGGGAGCTGGTACCCACTCTGGGAAGCACCATGCCCCATAGGTCCTCCCACCTTTGTGCCTATACCTACCACCCAGCCCAGCCTGTGCCCAGCCCCACCTCTTTGTCCCCCGCTTCCCTAAGACCCCCTGCCCGCCTGCGTGACCCTCACTGTGAGTAGAAAAAGCTTGCTATTGAGCAGATTGGAGAGCTGCGTCAGGCCCTGGCGCACAGGAGCACGGTGGCCATCTTCCCCGGGCCCTTCGAACACAGGCTGCAGCGGGCAGCCACCGTGCCCTGGGAAGAAGACGCGCTCAGTGTATGTGCGGTAGTCCAGGAAGGGGATCCCGCTGGCCTCCAGGTCGCTGGTGAGGTCAGTCATCTCGGTCATCAGGTCTGCAGACCAGGAGCCACTAAGGTGTGGGCTCAGGCCCCAGGGGGCCCTCTGCCCACCTCCCCACCGCCCCCTCCCCACCTGTGAATTCCTTGCGGCACTGGTCGCCCACACCAATCTCCAAGTTCTCCAGCTGCACCAGAACCTTCTGATAATCACGTAGGGCCTGCTTGCTCTTGTGCCTGCAGCCCAGGGACTAGGTGTTAGCCACAGATGCAGGCCTGCCTGGGCCAAGGCCATTAAGTCAGGATGGCTGCCTGCTTGGAGGCCTGCCGTGGGTTGCCCTTTCCAAGTGAAGAGGAAAGTTTGTGCAGGTGCGCACATGGTTGGGAGGACCCCTCACCTGTACATGAGAGTGAGGAGGAGCACAGCGGCGATCAGCACAGCGGCACCCATGCCCAGGCCCACCTGGGCCTTCACGGGGAATGCGGACAGCACGGGCTCCGCCTCATATTGGACAGGGCCCAGAGTCAGCCGTAGGTTGCCCATCTGCACCTGGTGGGGGGCAAGGCTCCTGAGCGTGGCCCCTCAGTGGTGCATTCGGCCATCTACCTCTACACCCAGGGCCCAGCCTTACCACAAACTGTGGCAGTGTGCTGGAGCCATTGGCAGGCTGTGGGACCCGTGGGGGTGGCTCACAGTACAGGTGGGTGAGCGTGAGCGTCTTCACCAGGCACTCGCCATCGCCAATGTGCACGCGCACCTCCTCCTTGCTGATCCCCAGGTTGAGGCCCTCGCCCTAGGAGACAGACCAGGGGCCTGAGCCGGGCTACCCAGCCTGTGCCCACAGCCCCTGAATAGCAATGGTGACAGAAGCCCTCACCTCCACGTCCAAGACATTGCCCGGCTTGAGGCGGGCAGGCCCCTTGTGGCTGAGAGGGGCCAGCCGGGGATTGGGCTGGTATAGGAAGTCCTGTCCCCCACTGGCATTGGCAAAGTCCACGTGCACATTGTCTAAGGTGAAGAAGACCCGCTGGGGGTGCGCCCCATCTGGCACGGCGGGGCTCTGGCACAGGAGGAGACTGGAGGAGTTGATGGAGCAGACGGTGGAGCACTGCGAGGAATTCGGGGCCAAGATGAAGTGGGGTGAGCTGAGGCTTTCCTGCTCATTCCCAGGAACATGGTGGCCTTCCCTGTCCCCTTCACTGGGCATGGCGCCGTGGCAGCCCTGATGACTGCTGGTGGAGGCTCACCTGTAGCAAGCCCCCCTCAAGCTGGACACAAGCCTGAGGAGCTACGGGGCGGGCCCCACAGCTCCTCCTTCGGTCCTGGGGCTGGGACCCCGCAGTCAGCACCTCGGTCGTGGCCTCCAGCCACACGGACAGTAGGGGCCACCGCACCACATCCAGATCCTTGCCCCTGACACGGATCAGCCGCCCGCCTCTGTGTCAGGACAGTAGTCATTAGGGGTGGGAGTGACAGGCAACCCAGCTCAGTCCCGCCTCTCCACCTCTGGGTATCCCAGACAGGGCACACAGGTTGCCCTGGTGGACCAAGTTCTCACCCTCGGAAGCTGACGCTGGGTTCTGCCGCCATGAGCTGGGGGTTGGCGGTGTAGCGGAAGGGGCTGGCCTGCAGTGTGCGCTGGGCATGGCCAAAGACCACACGAACCACAGCTTCTCCCGGGCTGTCCTGGGGCATAGTGTGGCACACAATGGCCTCGGGACACACTGGCTCCTGGCTGTAGGGGGGAGGGGTCTGGCATCTTGGGCTCCAGCTTCAGCCTGGCCACCCCACAAGAGCCCCACTTTGCCTCCCTCCAGGGCAGAGCCCACCAGGGGAGGTTATAGTGGCCATTTTTCTTGGATTTTCATGGGGGCCTTGGGGATCCCTGAGTCCAGCCCCTCTGCTGTGCACAAGAGGACACTGAGGCCCGCAAGGAGCATCCCCAGCTGACAGCAGCCAGGCTAGAATGTAGAATGAGGAGAGAGATACTCACATAGGACAGGATTGGCTGCCCACAAAAGCACTGATGTTGCCTCCTGTCTGGAGGTGCTGCCCATGGATGGTGAGTTGGGTGCCCCCTGCCTGGGGACCCCACTGGGGGCTCAGGCTCAGCAGGATAGGGTCCTGGGGGACAGGGCAGGCTGGGGCAGGCGTGGAAGCCTGGCCTGGCACTTCCTCACCTCAGCTGCAGCCCCCAAGGCTGTGAGGTGCTGACCCATTCCTCAGCTCTGTCTCCAGGGCTACTGCCGACCACACCCACCTCCTGGAAGCTCTATGCTCAGCTTCTGTAGCCCCATAGGTCTCCTCTTGTCCTGCCCACTGGGGCGGGGGCTCTTCTCTCCTTACTGTGTCTGCCTCCCCCAAGGCCTATTCTGCCATTGCCTGCCCTTCCCAGGCCCCCTGAAATGCTAAACCCTGAGATCCAATTGCTCCTTGGGGTGCTGTATGTGCCAAGCAGATGCTAATCCAATGCTAACCTGCCCCTGACCCGCGCTGCTTCTGGGTTTTTGGCCCCCCAAATGGCCCCAGGAGGCACCTAAGGCTCAGGCTAGCACCTGAAGGCATCCCTGCTCTCCCCAGTCCCCGTGCCCGCAGGGAACCAGGCCTGAAGCAAGTCCCCACAGCTCCAAGTCCCAGACTGGCCCGCCCACTCTCTACACTTGTTGCTCCTGCTGCCTGCTTTCCTCTTGGACAGCTGCTGCCAGCAGTGTCCTCACTGTGCCGCCACTGCCCCCAGCCTGTCCTGCACTCAGAGCATGTAGCTTCCCAACTGGACATGCAGCAATACTTCTGGCTACCCTTAGGTCAAGTTTGAAATCCTCATCTGGTTGTCCATGCCTTTCTGCTCCTCCCTCCTACTATCCCCTGCGTGGAGACCATCCCAGGTTGGGCACTGACCTGGTAGGTGAAGTGCTGGGTTGAGATGCCTGGGGGCCGACTCTTAATGGCCACTCGGATTGGCCCTGTGGTGCCATTGGGGGCAGAAGATGTCACACACACAATCCTGGGGAGCAGAGGCCTGGTAGTTGCTCAGGGCCCCTATGGGCGGGGCCCTTCCCTGGCTGGAGCTGTGGGCCACCCGCTAGCCAGCCACTGCCTGAAGCCAGCCCCCTCCACCCCTCTCACTGGCAAGTCCCCTCCCCTCCCTTGGCGCATCTAACCCAGGTCCACATTTCCTGGCTGCAAGCCTCCCTTCTTTCTGGGTGGCCAGTCCCTCAGGGCCTCACCGGGCAGAGGTGCGGTAGAGAGAGGGGTCAGGGCTGCAGGGCTGGCCAGCCACGCTCACGGCATCCTGCACGTCGGCAAAGTCCCGGCCGAGGTTGGAGCCCAGAATGGTGAGGGCCAAGCCACCCTCAGGGGGGCCGGTCAGGGGCTCAATCTGCAGCAGGGAAGGATGGCCTTGGGATCCCCAAAGCCACGCCTGCCTTGCAGTGAGGAGTGCCTGGCTAGCTCACCAGACAGAGACAGGGCTCCTCTGACCTGGGTGAGGCTAGGACAGTGAGGGACAGGGCAAGGCAGATGGGGTTAGAGGTGAGGGAGGGAGTGGGAGACTGGGCCATAGGGGAGGAGCATGGGGTGGAGGCCAGGGTCGGGGGCTGAGGGGCTCACCGTGTCAATGCTGGGCGTCGGACACAACAGCTCCACAGCCCCAGGCGGGCACAGCGGCCCATAGAGGCAGGTGGGCTTGCCGTGGCCACACCATAGGCAGCCCAGGCTCCTGTTGGCTGCCTGGCAGTGGCTACAGTCGGGGTGGCCCACGGCACAGTTGTACAGGGTCACTAGGGAAGGTCAGGCAGCACACTGAGGCGCCTCCCCTTTGCCTCATACCCTGCCTTGCCTGCCCAGCCGCCCCTAAGCTCACCATGAAGAGTACGGGCATTGTCCAGCCGCTGGCCCTCGCCCCGGGTGACGTAGATGGGCACTGGGAGCTCCCGCTGGGCTGTGGAGGGGTGGAACTGTGGATGGAGGGTGGGTTAGGCTTAGCCCAACTCAAGACACCCCTAACCCCTGCCTCCTCCAGGATGCTCCTTCCAGAATGGGTGCCATTGTTCAGTGCCCACATCGCTCACCAGCCTGCAGGCCCAGGGCAGAGGCTGTGAGCATCATGTTCCTGCTGCAAAGAGCAGGCCTCGTGGCAACAGAATGTAGAGGGTGAGCCTCCGAAGGCCTGGGACAAGCTTGGAGGCAAGGGAGTTTGGGGTATTTGAGGGCTGCAGAAAGCGTCCAGTGGCAGGTGAGGCTGTGGCGCGGCGGCTCACCTGCTGAGCCTGGCAGTGGATGAGGCCCGCGTCCCCGGCCATCTCTTCCAGGGAGGCTGGCAGCCTCCGTAGTTCTCCAGGCAGCTCCAGCCAGCAGTGGTAGGAGGCTGGCAGGCCCTGGGGGTAGACATTGTCAGGACCCTGGACATTGTCAGCCACTTCCCACCCCATCACCACCTCCACATCCACCAGATTGCTCACTCGAAAATGCTGAAGGTTCCGAACTCGCAGGGCCAAACGGCTCTCCCAGCCCACAGGCACCAGGTGGGGACCTGCCAGGCCCTCAACCTGCGGACAAACCTCTGGGCCATGCACCTGGACATCCACCTGGGGAAAGAAGGTCTGTTTGCCCTTCAGAAGTCAAGGGGCCTGGGCGAGGC